>APFE031022983.1:32308-165267 GCA_000404065.3 Pinus taeda | reverse complement strand
TTATATTATGACCCCTTAGACTCCTATATATAGAAAGGAGGTCTTTTCATTTGTATCATCCAAGAATTATTCATTTGTGTAATGTAAAGGAGGTTTCCCCCTCGAAGAGGCTAAATTCTAATGCATTCAACTATCTTTTCTATCTTTTTGTGAGCTGGTTTCATAACATTAACACTTTGCGATGCTTCCAAGTTCAGAATTACTACAATCTTCGCGGGGTCTACCATTAGTCCCTGTTTGCAAACCACATGTCCCAACAGGTTCCCAAAGGGAACAAGGAATGTACACTTCTTAAGGTTTAGTGTGATCTAGTGTTGTCGGCAAGTATCCAACATCAAGCATAAGCTTGCTACGTGGTGCTTAGCCAATCCAAAGGTAGTCCAATCATCCAGATAGACCTCGAGTAATTTGTGGATATATTCTTTGAAGGCAGCAACAACTATGTGTGAAAAGATGGTTGGCGCGTTTTTTAACCCAAATGGCATGATAGTGTATTGAAAGTAGCCCCATTTATTGGGGAAGGTGGTCTTGCTCCTATCTTCTGTCTCGATTTTGATTTGGTGGTACCTTGAGAACCCATCGGTGAAAGAATATGCCTCTTGCTCGCTGACATTTTATAATACTTCATTTGTGAATGGGGTCAGGAATGGGTCATGTACATAGGTGTCATTCAACTTCCTGAGTTCCATGCATATTCTTATCTCACCCTTCTGCTTTTTCTCCTTTACTACCATAGGTCTTACCTAGTCAGATTCTTCCATTGGCTCAATAATTTCTGTTGTGAGCATTTTGTCTGGTTCTATGCAAACCTTTTCCTTGTACTTCGAATTGAAATGGTAAGGCCTTTGCTTAACCAGCTTCACATCAGGTTTTAGGGTGGTCTTCATCATCCCTAAATCACCAACGATCCCCTTTAAGTTCGTAATCTTGGTTGGGAATAAGTCTTGGGATTTGCAAAGTAACCCAATGAACTTATCCACCATGGCATCATCCCAATAGTCACCGAGCATTGCATAATTTAGTTTGGACTCTGTCCCAATGTTTACCTGCTTCATTTTTACTAGTACGGTGATGCCAGGATCTTCAATCAATGGTCCTTGAACCTTGCGATAGCCTTCAATTTCTGGAATGTTAATTTTTCATGGATCTTCATCATCCTCCTCAATGTTTACATTGTAACACTCCAGCACGCACCTCAACTGGGTCGCCCATTTTGGCTGAAGCACTTCCATTGGCTCTTGGGGTATTCTAAAGATAGTTTCTTTTACTGCTTGTAGCACATCATCAACAGTATCCCACCAACGATCCTCAAATGTGAAGGTTAACAAGAATCCTTCATGCAAGATATCCTATTCGTTCATGCCATGGAGAAGCTCCATCTTAGTATACCAATTCATGGGTATGATATCCAGGGTATGATAGAATGGGTGCACCCACTTAGGTTGTGGCTATTCCTCATAGACCTTGGTCCATTTCGCAAGGTGTGCACGTGGATCATCCTACCCGTCATACTTGTCTATTAGTTACATCTACGACATCCTCATCCACATACGCGTCATCCTTTTGCATTTGTGCTAGTCCTCGAAACTTATTTTATGCGTACCCCACCATCTTGCAGGCGTAGCATGCAGTACCCATTCAGAGCATCGAAACACTGTTGTTCCAGTACTTCTGTTCTAGTACTTCTCTTTCAAATTTGTTCTAGAAATCATCCACCTCGCTCAACCCATCATACATAGGCAGATCGATTACCTATGTTGCCACATAGCGCAGTGACCTTGTCATCATGTTACTGTTGAGCGTGGTTACCTCATGTAACTGGTTCTACCATCGTTCTATTTCCTCATCCGAATCTGAGGTGCAGGAGATTTTGCGCTCCCACGAGATTCTGTCATCCACTATTGAATTTACCCAATCCTACTCCCATGCTGTTATCTTGTAGATACAGTCTATATTATCGTCGTTATTGTAGTTGCACACTAGATCTATGTAGCACGATACCTCTGTAGGGTCTAAGGGTATGACTATGTGCAGTGACTTTTTCTCAAAAAAAATCTTGCGCTTCTTTAAATTTATCACTTCATTCATGTTAGTGGCCCAATCTATTCCTAGTAGCGCGGGATAGGGATTGTTGTCATAAAAAATCTCTATCACTTTGAAATCTGCAAGCGTGCTCACACCTTCGATAGCTACCATTATTCCCTGCAATCTTCCCATAGGTAGGATCTTTTGCTAGTTTTCCATTCGCAATTGAATAGGAGACCATTGCAGCGTAGGCCTGCACATACAGTCCCACGTCTGCTTTGGCAAGACGTTTGCATCTAATCCTAGATCCAGAATCACTTGATCCATTTCATATTCCTTGATTTGTGCATTCAATCTCATCTCTCTTCCTATTAGCGTTGTGTGCTTCCCAAGCTTCTGAACTACCCGTGGTTCTCCTAGCGTGGTTCCAACACATCTAGTGACGAGTTCTTGCAGTCCCTTCATAGTTTTGCTGTCGCGCAGTAGCTTCATGCATGTCTCCAAAAATGTAGTGAGCATTGATGGGTCCATTTATGGTTCCATTTTGTATTTACTTCCTGAAGTGGAGGCATCTGCGAAGCTCTTCTTGGCTTCCATGGATGTCTCCTTAGTTCGCTCTAAATCAAATTCTGGTTCCTTTGTTGGAGTTTTGTGAACCTAGGCACTCTCTTCAGGTTGCTTGACTTTGTCATCTCCCATCGTGATACCACTTTAGAGCATAATATTTACATTCGGGTCTTCCTCATGCTGCTCAGACCTCATCATTTGTAGGTTCTGAGTTAGGGGAGGTTGGAGTGCTCATTTATCATGCAACCCTGCTATCAATGTGAGATAGTCCTCCATCTCCTGATCAAACTGGGTACAATATAAGCATGATGGTTTTGTTTGATTTGTATAATAATGGGAATAATGCCCTGTCCCTCTGCAATTGTAACATACCAGTTATCTACAACCTCTTCTTGGTCCCATTCCACCTCGACCTCATCTACACCCTTGAAATCCAGTGCATGTCATCCCTGTATTTTGATCAAGGACCTATGTTTCGGTTTGAACTCTATAGGTAGGAGTCCAATCCATCATCAGTTCATAACTTCTACAAGTGCACTCATCGTGGCCTACTGACCTGTAGAAATTACATAACAACTGCTGGGAATTCTGCATATACTTCTGTAATAGATGGCAGTTATTTGTAGCATGCTTCCCTCCTATCTGACAAATCATGCACCATAATGTAGGCACTACACTCGGTCCTACTTGTACCTCTAGTCTCAAAGGCATTGGTCCTCCTCCTGCCAGGTAGTTCGCGAAGACTGGATAATGGTCGTTTTCATGTCCCTGTCCTTTGCACTTTATGCACCATACCTCCTCGCGTGCTTTTGGGAGAGCCATCTTGTCTTGTTTCAAACTCTACATCTCAAGGCACAAGTTTTTCAACTGTGTGTGGATCTATTGAAATCACAGGTTAGGATCTTGTATCAGAGTCTCGTGCAGTATCATCGCAATCTCCAAGGCCTCAGCCTGAGTGGTTAGCTTCTATTGTGACAACGCGTTCCTTAGATGCGGTGTTAGTGATGCTACAAACCATGCAGTGTTTCCCATCCATCAAGGTCCTATTGGCTTCATGAATTGTACACTTCAGTCTCTGATCCAGCTCCCAAGGGGTCTTTCCTAGAAGCATCGCGATTTCCTTAAATCCAATGATCGATTGTGTCTTTGATTTTGGCCTGCTAAATTCCTTGTTTAGCGCAGCTTGGATATCCGTGATCCCTATGTTCGGATTTTCATTGGAATGCTTAATGTACCAAGTTAGTGTGCGATCCTACAGAGCACTGACCAACATTGCTTTCTTTATATTGTCATCCATGACTCCCTGCGCTTCCCATATAGCCCTTACCACAAACCAAAACTGGTTCAGATCTTCATTCCCTACTCCTTTGAACACCGACAACTTTATCGTGCTTGCCATATTGAACTCTGGTGGTGGTGGAGGTGGTGTGGGTGAAGACAGGGGTGAAGATGGTGAAAATGGTGGTGGTGTAGGTGGGAGTGGTATGTAGGGAATTCACTACTTTATCAAACTGATCACACTTCCTGGTGAAACCTTCGCAACCTCTTCCTTTCTTTCTTGCGGAGGTGAAATAAAGGGGATAGTCTCTAGTTCTACGCTACCTTTGTTTCTATAGATCCTCCCACTTTGTGTAACCCCAAACATTAATTTATTCGCATAACCCGCTTTTCACATAGTAGCATTTTAATCCAAGTGTTCAAAGATTTAACGTACTTACCTTGTGGTTCTTTAAGGAAGTGTCGTTCCGCCTCATTAGAGTAGACTAAAGTATCTACCATGAACTCGGTGATAAATCCTCCTATAATTTGATCGAGCCAGTGATCCATAGTGCACGCGATCTTATTTTCTGATGCTTCCAGTCTGCACACCAACTCTGGATTCCACACAATAGGTTTGTCGAGCCTACACCTTCCTTGACTATCTGCTAGCTTTGTGATCCACTCGTACAACTTAGAAGGGAAGGATGCAAAGAAAATTTCATGGATTTTTGTATATAAGTAGTAATCTAAACACTCTTCCTTTGATAATCGAGGATTCTTGTTTTCTTGTGCTGCAAACTTGTGAATATTTCTATCCAACCACTCTCAATTCCTTTCTTTGTCGAATTCCAATGATATGACATCAGACATCTCTATGCAGATCTCGGTCCCAGCGACAAAACCATTTGTTGGCTTATTAGGGCTTGACCCAGGTTTAGAGTTAAGTTAGCCAAACAAATCTTGGTACTACTAGCCCTTTCGGCAACAGTCCGTGGAGCGCAAACTGAGGTGTCACCCGAAGTAGTATGGGAGGGTGCTAGAACTAGGTTCCCACACCCTGGAGATGTCTAATGAGTTCAAGTGGTCCACGGTTTGACATTGTGTGCAGGTTGCATTGTGCACTTTCCCGTACCTCATACCCTGATATACAGTCTTCGTACAGCCCTACCTAGGGGTTGAACATCGTGCTTTGTGCTATTACCCAAGACCTTACTGGTATTCTAATGTTAGTTGATTATCTTAGCCTACTTGCATGCTTTACTTTATACTTAACAACATAAACCATTCAAAGAGGTGTGCACAGTAAATAAACAATATATTTGCAAATTATATCAAACATGCATTAACCCAAGAATAGATACACAGAATTATAAAAAAAAAATCTTTATTAATTCCTTCCTCAGTTACAGACTCAACTTCACCCTGCACACTCAGCTATAAGGGTCCACGCACTCAGCTGCAGACTACTAGGCCTCTACACACTCAGTTGTAGAGCCTTCTCCTACTCTACAAACCAAAGACACACTTCGAATTAATCACTTAGACTCTTTTTCCTCCTTCTCCTTTTATTTTACACTTGGATCCTCACTCTATTTATACAATCCCATGGTCCGTGGACCAGAGGTAGGTCTATCCAACTGACATTACATTACAAAACTAGGGAAGATGACCTTGTGACTCCACATACTTTCATGCCCCACACCCACAATTCATGGAGCTTTACAAAAAGATTTGGTCAAAACTTGGGCTTTAAGCCCCAAAACATGCCTTGGGGGGATTCCATGCCCAACACTAATGCATGACTATTATGTTCAAGATATCATCGCTAAAGCCAAGATCAACACTAATAAGGAGCATCTTTGACAAAAGAGGTTCCAATGGAAATTCAACCATTTTCCTCCCCAGTTTGGTCAGAAAATCCTCGTCATTCAAAGCTCCTAAACTGTATAGTTGTTCCATTGCATATATGAGTGCTTAAAGAGGAGGATCTAAAAAATCATAGGAGAGAACATCACTGAGTCCCATGGCTTTCATGGTGAGTGTCATGATTCCAAGATTAATCCTCTGTATTTTTGGCATAATGGTGGGAAGCTTCTCATTGCGATATTCACTTTCTATGTATAGATGAGAGCACTTACCAGAACCTATACGACTAGCATGTCCAGCACATTTCTTAGCCAATTATTGAGAAATTGGTGTAATGACCAGAGAATCTAGACCAAGTTTTGGATTGTATGCATTCTTCTTAGCAAAGCCAAGATCAACAACATAGTAGATTCCATCAATGGTCAAATAAGCTTTTACGATATTAGTGGCCACAACCACTTTTCTTTTACCTGCAGGAGCAGGCTCAAAAATTCTTGACAACATCTCATTGGGAAGAGCACTGTATATTGGAAATATGATGAGTTCAGGAACATTCTTTCCAAGTCCTTTGATTTTCTCTTAGAGAATCTGACATGCAGTATCAATTTCGACCTGTCTCATTAAGAAACGAAGAATATCACCTTCTGGTTCTGTCAAGTGAATCTGCATGACCATGATCAATATAGCATCCAAATAGTCACTCTCTAGCTACTTGGTATACAATATTTCTATGGGATAAGTCCTCCATAGGATAACGAATGTATTGTAGTTGAAGAAATATCATGATAATTTCTCAGCGTCTAGAGTGGCAGAGGTGACAATTAACCGAAGATCAAGCCTGCATCTAGCCAATTGCTTCAGAAGCCCAAACAACACATCTGTGTGAATTGTTCTCTCGTCAGCCTCATCAAGCATGACTACTGAATATTGAGATAGTTCATCATTAACTAAAATCTATTTAAGAATCATATCATTATTCATGAACTTAGTCATAGTCTCTAGCCTAGTGTAATCCTCGAAACAAATGGCATACCCAATCTCATCCCCTAAATGACATCAAAATTATTGCGCTACTTTTTTTGCTATAGGACATAGTTGCCACTCTATGAGGTTGGGTACAACCAATATTACCTCTAGTATTGTAGCCTACCTCTACCAAATATTGGGTCACTTGAGTGGTCTTCGATGGAGCTAGTCTCCCCAATGACAACCAGAACCTGGTTGTCATTCACTACTTGGACCAATTCCTTCTTTAACTTGTAGATGGGAAGGCCCTGCCTTTGTTCTTGAATCAAGAGCTTTCATTGCTATCTGAATGTTGGTGATTTTCCAAAAGCATACTTCTTCCACTTAAGCATTTCATAAGCAGAAAGCCCCATCCCCCTCAACTCTTGTGCAAGTTTCCTCTCACTTGTCTCTCAAATTGGATCCTCCCACGATTGATTCAAATCCTTGGGAATGGAATCCAGCATGTTCCTCTTCCACTGTTATCGAAGCTCCCTTCTCTCCTTCACAAGCATTGACTGCATGTTGGCTTTGTGGGCCCTAACCCAAGTTCAGCGTTAGCTAGCCAAACAAATCCCTACACTACTGGCCCTTTCCGCATCAGCCTACATAGTGCAAACCAAAGTCTCACTTGAAGCAGTATGGGGGATGTTAGAACCAAGTTTCTGCACCCTGAGATGGTCGTGATGTCAGTTTATACCCCCTGTTTCTACCTTCACGCAGGTCACTAAGCCTTAGGGCTTATCGATCTTCCCTCTATTTCGCCCTTCAGCATCTCCGCGAAGGTGTAAAATTGACCTTTGCGCAACCCTAACCAGTGGTTCAAGTACTTTCACACTGCTATGATGATGTGTTGTATAGGTTCCCAAGTTATCTTAAGTGTCTTACTTATTATACCAATAAATTATAGTTAACATCGTGTAAACTGGTATTCTTACTTGTGTTCAGTTAACAAATATAATTACATACATTCGTACATCAAATAAACATTGTAAAATAAACCTAGATCGTAATATAATCAAATGCATTAACAGAGACTAAATACATAATAATTGCACAATACTTCTCTTTATTGATATCTTCTAGTTTAATACAGACTCTATCCACCCTACACACATAACTATAGGGGTCTGTGAACTCAACTGTAGAGCCTCTACCTATGGTAAGACCCGAAAAGACTTAGACTTCAGCTCTACTTCACTTCTTACTCTTCTCTCTTAATTGTTCTCCCTCCTTAGAGCTTACTTACTTAGCTCCTTTTTATACAATCCCATGGTCCACAGACCATGGGTAGATCTTTACAGCTGACCTAACACTTTAGAAAATAAGGGAGGACAACCCTTTATGAATCTTGACACCTTCGTGCTCCGCAACCAAAAAATGCAGAGACTTTGCAACTTTATTGCAAAATTGTCCCAAAACATGGGCTTTTAGCCCCAAAACTACTCTTGGGGGAACCCGTTCCCAACAGGCCCCCAACACAAAAATGGTGACTCACCCTCGAGTCACTCTGCAGGTGTGGAGATCTTGGCACAAAGACCTCCTAGCTTGACCTGTATGATTACCACCTCAGCGGTGCACTACGCGACTGCCTACTTCACTTCTCTAACCAATTTCTCTGTTAGTGGTCCTGAACTGTTAGCTTGAAGCTTCTACTAAGTCACCTATAAACTATCAAGCTTTCCTTCAATGGAGGCCATGACCAAATAGGCCTCATCCAACCAAGGATTCAAGCGTGCCTTCAACACTGCCTCTTTATGCTGAGATGCATCTACCTGTTCCTTCAGTGTTTTGGCCTCTTGCAGCTTCGTAAGTCTCTAGATGGCCCCTAATACTTGCTGCTACTACAGCTTGAACTACTGTAGTACCTATGCTGTGAAATCCTACACCGTATCTCCAATGTCATTCAAATCTCCCTCGATCAGGGTGATTGGGTCCAGTGACATCTTACTAGCCTTGGATTTCTTCCACGACCCAACCTTTTCTTGTCCACTAGGACACTTGATATGCTATGACACCGTCTGTGGGTCTGCTCTGTGCTGCTCTTTCTGCTTGTCCATTTCTTCCTCTATTTCGGGCAAGGGAAACCTCAATCCTTTGTTAGAGCTACGCTCTACTATGCTTGTCTATTCTTCTGCCTGTTTTGTGGCATCGCGCTCTGCCTAGACCTTGTAAGCTACCTCCTTCTTCTTCTTCTCAGCCAATTACACCATCTTGAGCTTGGCCTCCTCCTTTTTGGGATGCATGGAAAACTTCCTTGATCCCACCGCTGAGTCTGAGACAGTGCACCACTCTGCCAGCTAGTGATCAAGAACTACATCGATCGCATCATCAATTTCCAAGTAAGGCAAGTCATGCCACTTCTACTCAAGGTCCTTCCATGCCTTGATCGATACGTGCTAAAAGTCTACCTTAAACTCCATGTACTCCTATAGTTTGGCAAGCACAGTAGGTGACAATCACGGCTTGTGGTTGATAGCCATGCATATATTCATTTCCATCAAGATCCAAAATATCTTTCTATCCTTGATGCGCTGAGCATCCTTGGTCACCCACAGCAAAGCATACTTCACTGCTTCTGGTAGGTCTGGCTTGACCGAGGGGAATTGACTGTCTTCAGGTAGCTCCCAGGCTACCAACACAATGGGCAACAAGAGCCATGCATAGTGGAAGGTCTTGCTAAGTTCCTGTGCCTCACAACAGTTCACGAGGAACTCACCACATAGATAGCGCGTCCAATTAAAATGAAACCCTTCTAAGCATTGGACTATTAGATTAATGACAGGTCTTGACACTTCATTTTCATGACACTTCAGTATCATTTTTCTTGCCAAAATCTGCATAGCCATCTTGACCGTAGGATCACAAATACTCGAGATGGCATAGCCTCGTGGCTTCTTCACGAGCTTGAATTTCTCCTTCATGGCCTTTGCAAGGGCATGCTTGCCACCTTTTCTACCAAACATCATGGTTGGATTGTCTCCTATATATGGAAGTCGTTTTATCCTATGGATCAACCTGTCAGTGATAGGTATCGGCTCCTCTAACCATAGACACCCATCGTGTACCAAGCATAGTAGCTGCTTGATGACCAATATTGTAATGGTTGTGCGATTATAGTGCGTCACCCATAGCGGGTTGAGAAGACCTACCTTGTCTACACCCCTAAGCCACTTCCATGGTTCCAACGCAGTCATCCCCATGGTTTTATGAACAATGCGGTGCATTAGTTGTTCTGTCACCAAGTGAGGGAACTTCTTAGTGTCATCTAAGTCCCAATCTTCTAATTTCAATAGCGAAACCCACCCCAAGCGCGGTCCTTCAAAGACAATCTCGTCCGAAAACAAAGGTATTTGCAAGGTGACCTTGCTTTTGTTAATGTCCTTTGGAACCTTGGTCTTGCCTTTACGTAGAGGGATGTATTCAGGAAACTTAGTAATAGGGTCAAAACCCTCATCCTCCACTTCCACCCCCAAATCCTCATCATCCATCAGGATGTCCTCAATCTCTTCCTCCTTCCGCTCCAAGTTAATAGTTTTTCCCTTTTTGCACAGGTGTCATAACCTGCTTTCCCTTATTATCCTTCGCACCCTCCTTGGTTAGGGTAGGCTTCAGCCTAGACATCTGTGGTGACTTGGGGACTTTACCCAGTACCTATGCAACCCCTGGAGCAGCTCCCTAGGCCTCCCTAACAACTTTCAGCACAATCCCCTTGATTTTCACTACTTCGACATCCATAGCTTCTAATCTTCAGATAATTTCATGGATGAAATTGCAGTCAGACTCTGGAAATCGATCAAGCGTTGTGAAGTCAAGAAATTCTTCACCAACTCAATGCCAAAAATGCCAAGTGTTTTTTGTTGGGTAGCAACATGTAATTTATAGGCCATTTTGAATTAAAATCCAACCTTTCCCCCCAAATTTGGTTCATTAATGCCAGATTGGCGGTAGATTTTCAAGGATCTTACCCATAAATTTCATCTTAAATGCCGCCGCCCACTCCATTTGGTCGTGTTTTCATCATCAAATCATGAACACAGACTTTAACGGTCACTTTTTGGCTAACCTACATGGCTTTTCCTTGGGTAGCATAGCTCTCTCCATCCAGTTGCAAACCCTGTCACATCTCCTCATTCCACATAATCCCTTGATTGCATAGTTTCCCAACCCGAGTACTGTAGTTTATAGTCCCACGCCTCCTTTCTGCTACCTGGAGCACTAAGACTATGCTACCTTCATATAGTTACCTGGCCAGATCACCGGTGTATGGCTTCAATCGGTTTCCATTCACCTTTCCTGGGAAGGGATCTCCATTCAATTTAACCTACTGAACTGCTCCACCATCGGTAATCTACTTAATGACATAAGGCCCTAGTCAATGCATCCTAAATTTCCATGGAAATTTAAAAAACTTGTTGTCGTATAACAAAACTAGATCATTTACCTTAAAGGTGCACAGTTTAATGTGTTGATCATGCCATGCTTTTTCGCATTTCTTTTGGACCTGTTTGTGAAATCCAGCCAGAAACATTTCTTCCTTAAGCTCAACAAGATATGTGAGCCTCTCTTCTAGGGCTCCACGATCTGTCATACCTGTGAGTGCCTCTATGTGCAGACTAGGCACAATGTATTCCATTGGCATCACTTCTTCAACACCATATACAAGCCTAAAGGGTGTCTGTGCATTCAACTTTTTGCATGTCATTCGATAGGCCCATAAGATTGCGGGTATCCGCAAGTCCCGTTCATTTCACTGAGCATTGCAAACCTTGGTCAGTGCATTCTCCAGTACCTTATTGAATGCTTCCACCATCCCATTAGCCTATGGGTGATAAGGCATGATTTTCTGGTGATAGACCTGAAATTCCTCCATCAACACGTTGGTCGTTTCATTTAGAAAGTGTGTACCACGACCACTGATCAAAATCTTTGGACACCCAAATTGTGTTAGTACATACTCAAAGAGAAACTTCGCAGTGGTCGCACCTTTGTAGTCCTTCACAGGAAGTGCCTCTGCCCATAAACTCAAATACTCAGTCACGGTGATAATGTACTGCACACTTGTCTTCTTTCCTTGAGGTTGAATGGGTCCCACAAAATCTATTGCCCATTTCTTGAAAGTTTGTAACATCTTTTGTGGGTTCAGAGGCATCTCATCTCTTTGTGATGGCCTGCTTGTCCTTTGACACATGTAGCACGCCCTATAATAGGCTTTTGAATCTTGATGGAGGGTTGGCCACCATAACCCTACACATAGAATATTTTGCGCCGTTTGCCTTCCTGCATAATGCCCTTCCACGGCACCCCCATGAACATCTAGGAGGATACTGCTTCTTTCAAACTTTGGTACATCTCATCGCAATACTTCATCAAACCCCATTTTGTATAGATGTCTAGCAATGATAGAAAAGTCTGTCACATGCACCACTAATTCGTTTTTTTGTTGGGTGGTGTAGTCTTCTAGGGAAGTTCCTATCATTAGGAAGTGTTCAAAGTGACCATCCACGATGTCCACTGTAAAGAGATGTGTGTCAGGCAATCCTCCTCTAAATTAGTCAGTTGTTCTCTCATTTCGATGTGTGATAGATGATCTGGTCCCCCGTTTAGTCATCCAGGCTTCACAATAACATTGAAATCAGACTCCTAGAACAATAAAAACCAACTGCATATTCTCCCCCAAATGTAGGCGTATTGACCAGGTATTTCAATGTCGAATGATCCGTATACAACTTAAAATGTCCACTAAGAAAATAGTGTCTAAACTTTTGGAGCGTGTATACCATGACTAGTCCTTTGCGCTTAGTGGTGGAATAGTTCGTCTCAGCCTTGGATAACCTCCTGATTGAGAATGTTATAGGATGGTCCAATTCTCCTCCACCAGCATGTGTCCGTACTACTCCCAGTGCTATACATGACGTGTCTACATGTACATGAAACTCCTTCTTCCAATCCGGGAAGACTAAAATTGGCGCGGTGACCATTTTTCCTTTCATCACATCCAAGCATTTTTTACAGTCCTCATTCCAATAGAACATGACATTTTTTTCAACAACTTCTCGATAGGTGCGGTGATCTGGGCATAGCCCTGAATAAACTTCCTATAGTACCTAGTATGTCCCAAGGTTGCGCACAACTATTTCACACTCCTAGGTGCCTCCAGATTAATTGTCACTGCGATCTTCGCAGGATCTACCATCAATCCCTGTCTGCATACCACGTGACCTAGCAGAGTCTCGAAAGGGATACAAAACTGACACTTCTTCAGATTGAGCGCAATCTAGCACTTTTGACAGGTATCTAGCATTAAGCGCAAACTTTCCACATGGAATTTTACTAACCCAAAGATAGTCCAGTCATCAAAGTACACCTCCAGAAAATTATGAATGAAGTCTTTGAATGTAGCAATGATTACGTGTGAAAAATCCACAGGCGCATTATTTTATCTGAAAGGTATTACGGTGTACTGAAAACATCCCCACTCAGTCGTGAAGGTTGTCTTTCTTCTATCTTCAGGCACAATTTGATCTGATGGTACCCACAGAACCCATCAGTGAAGGAGTATGCTTCCTAGCCACCTACATTATCCAATACCTCATCAGTGAATGGATTCAGGAAAGGATCATGTATACAAGCATCATTCAACTTCCTGAGATCTACGCATATCCTTATTTCATCCTTCTGCTTCTTTTCCTATACCACCATTGGGCTTACCTAATCAGATTCTTCTATGGGCTCATTGATGTCTGTCACGAGCATCTTATCTAACTATAAGTGGACCTTCTCCTTATACTTTGGATTGAGATGGTAAGGTCTTTGCTTAACCAACTTCGCATAAGGTTTTAACATGATCTTCATAATGCCCAGGTCTCCTATTATCCCATTTAACTCCGTAAACTTGGTAGGGAAAAAATATTGATATTTGCGGAGAAATTCAATGACCTTATCTACCATCGCATCATCCCAGTAATCTCCAATATTCGAAAATTTGGGCTCTACCTCCGTGCCAATATTCATCTATTCAATTTTAAGCACCATAGTTATATCAGGATTCTCAATCTATGGTCCCTCGACCTCACAGTGACCCTCAGTTTCAGGGATATTAATCTTTCATGGTCCTCATCTTCTTCTTTAGTAGTCATGTTATAGCACTCCAGAATGTGGCTCAGCTGAGTAGTCCAATCGGGTTGAATCAGATCCAAAGGATCCTACGGTATACTAAAGATTGTTGCTTTAACTTTTGATAACGCTTCATCAATACAGTCAAACCCGTCTTCGAATCTGAATGTCATTATGAACCCTTCATGCACAATATCCCATTCTCCTATGCCATGGTGGAGCTCTATCTCTAAGTACTAGTTCATCAAGATGACATCAAGAGTGTGACAGAACAAGTGCACTCATTAAGGTTGGGGTTTCGCTCCATAGGCCTTAGCCCATTTGGTCAAGTGTTCACGTGGATCATCCTTTCCATCATACTTGTTTGTCACTTGTACCTTCCGCTTCCCAAAGTGTGTTCTCATCATCCTCTTATACTCGCACCAATCATCAAAACTACCGTTGTGCGTACCCCTCCATCTTGCAAGCATAGCATGCAGTTCCTAGTCCAAAGACTAGAAGTGCTGCTTCTCTGGTACTTCCCTCTCAAATGAATCCAAAAACACATTCACATCATTCAAGCCATCATAAGTGGGCAAATTTCTTATCTCTGATCACACACAACGCAACGATTGGGTCATCATCTTACATCTTAGTGTAGTCACTTCATGTAGCCGATTCTGCCAACGTTCTAATTCTTCGTTCGAGTCTGAGGTGTAGGAACTCTCACGATCCCATGTAATTCATCCATCCATTGTCAGATTCACCCAGTCTTGGTCTCGCGTTATTATCTTATATATGAATTCCAAATAATCATCTCTTTCATAATTGTGGACTGGTTCAGTATAGTGCGATCCTTCTGCAACATCTAAGAGTACTATTACATGAAACAATTTCTTTTCAAATATAATCTTTTTCTTCTTTAAGTTGTTACCCTGTTCATGTCAGTAGCCCAATCAATGCTAAAGAGCATAGGGTAGGGGTTTCTGTCATCCATAATTTCTATTACTTCAAAATTAGCCAATGCACTCGTGCATTCAATATCTACAGTTACTCACTGCAACCTCCACATGGGGATGATCTTCTATTGATTTACCATCCTTAGCTGAATCAGAGACAACTGCAGTGCCAGTCTCTCCATCTGCTCCCAAGTCTTCTCTGTCAAAATGTTCATGTCTGACCCCAGATCCAGAATAATCTGATCCATTTCATATTCTCCTATCTGTGTGGTGAGTCTCATTACACATCCTTTCCTTTCCTTATGCTTACCAATCTTTCATACCACATGCAGTTCACCTGGAGTGTTTTCAACAAATCTATTTATAAGTTCCTCTAACCCCTTCATACCCTTGCTATCACGCAACAACTTCATGCAAGTCTCTAGAAAGGTCATAAGCATAAAAGGTTCCATTTCTTGAATATGTTTATCCCAGGTCCCTGAGATAGAGGTCTCAGTGAAGCTCTTCTTTTCTTCCATGAACATTTCGTGTGTGTGCTCCAAATCAAATTCAGCGTCCTTCTCTGGAGCCTTGCAAACCCACACATTGTCTTCAGGTTGTTTCCCCTTATCGTTCATTGCAATTCCATTTTGGAACACTATATTCACATTTGGATCCTCTTCACAAGGCTCAACCTTCATCATCTACGGGTTCTGAGTCGACTGTGGTGGTAGCACCCCTTTGTCACATATCCTTACTATCAGTGTAGGACATTCCTTAGTCTCATGATCAAACCGAGTACAATATTTTCACGATAGACACGTTGGGTTAGTGCATTCACGGGCATAGTGTCTTGGTCCTCCACAATTGTAACATATCAGTTATCCCTGACCTCTGCCAGGTCCTCCTCCACCTCGGCCTCATCCGTGCCCCTGAAATCATATCCACGCCATCCAAGTGCCCTGGTCAGGAGGATGCGTTTCTACCTGAACTCTATAAGTAGGTTTTATGTTCATCATCAATTCATAACTTTGGTAGTTGCACTCATCATGCCCTACTGACCTATAGAAGTTGCAAAATAGTTGTTGTGGTGTTTGTACAAACTTCAAAAACAAATGATAGTTATTAGTTGCATGTTTCCTTGATACCTGACATCTAGCGTAGCACAACACAGGCCCCGTGCTCGGTCCTACTTGGGCTTCCAACCTCAAAGGCATCGATCCTCCTCTTGCAACATAGTTTGCAAATACTGGGTAGTAGTCTTTCTCATGCCCTTGACCTTTACATTTCGAGCACCACATCTCTTCACATGCCTCTGGCTAAACCTTTATGTCCTGCTTTAGAATTTGCATCTCGAGGCAAAGATTTTCCAACTGTGCATGGATCTGATGAACCCCTAGATTTGGATCTTGCATCGGTGTTTCATGCAATCTTATTTCAATCTCGAAGGCCTCTGCCTAAGTCTTAATTTTCTATTTTGATAGTGCAACCCTTAGGTGAGGCAAGAGCAAAGTCATGAACCATTCACAGTGCTGCCCATCCGTTAAATTCATATTAGCTTCGCAAATTTTACACTTCAACCTCTAATCCAACTCCCAAGGCATCTCACCTAGTTTCATCGCAATTTCCTTGAACCCCATAATCGACTGCGCCTTGGATTTAGGCCTACTGAACTCTTTATTCAACGTAATTTGGACCTCTTCCAACCCAACATTTGGGTTATCTTTAGAGTACTTGGTGTACCAAGTTAGCAAGTGGCCTTGTAAAGAACTAACCAACGTTGCCTTCTTCATGTGATCATTTGTGACGCCCTGAGCTTCCCATACAGCTTTTATGACGAAATATAACTTGTCTAGGTCCTCATTTCCCAAGCCCTTAAACAATGAAAGCTTCACTGAATTCATCATATTGAACTGTGGTGGAGGTGGTGGTGGTGTGGGTGAAGTCATTGGTGATGGTGGTGAAGGTGGAGGTCGTAGTCATGGGAACCCTTGTTTTATCAACTAAACTACACTTTGTGGAGAAGCTTGCGCTACTCCCTTGTTATCACTCAAAGGAGGTGAAATCAGTGGGCTATATTCAAGACCCTTTCTTCCTTTGTTCCCATAAGTCTTTCCACTTCACATAGCTCCAAACATCAAATTATTTGCATAACCCGCTTTTCACACAATAACATCTTAATACAAGTATTTAAAAACTTCAAGTACTTACCTCACAGCCCTTTGAAAAATCACCGCTTCGCCTCACTGTAACTAAGGTATTGATTGTGAATTCAGTCACAAATCCTCCTATGATACGATCGAGCCAATGATTGACAGCATGGGTGATCTTATCCTCAGAGGCTTCCAATATTTGTACTAACTCTGAGGTCTAGAAAATAGGACCGTCAAGCTTCCACCTTCCTTGGCTATCCGCTAGCTTTTTGATCCACTTGTATAACTCAACTGGAAAGGAACAAAAAAATATCTCGTCCATTTTTGTATACAGTTACCTATCTAGCCATTGTTCCTTTTTCAGCCACAGATTTTTTCTCCTATGTCGCGAATTCATGGATCTTCCTATCCAACCAATCTTTGATCTCTTTCGTAGTTAGATTCTAGTGACATGACATCGCACATCTCTCATGCAGATTCTGGTCCCCGTAGAAAAAACAATTGTTGGTTTTGTGGGCCCTGACCCAGGTTCAACGTTAGTCAGCCAAACAAATCCCTACACTATTGTCCCTTTCGGCATCAGCCCATGGAGAGCGGATCGAAGTCTCACCTGAAGTAGTGTGGGGGGATGCTGGAACCAAGTTTCTACACCTTGAGATAGTCGTGATGTCAGTTTATACCCCATGCTCCTGCCTTTGGGCAAGTCGTTAAGCCTTAGGGCTTATCGATCTATCTCCACGAAGGTGTACAATTGACCTTTGTGCAGCCCTAACTAGTGGTTCACATACTTTCATACTACTATGACGATGTATTGTATAGGTTCCCAAGTTATCTTAAGTGCCTTACTTATTCTACCAATCAATTACAATTAGGATCGCATAAACTGATATTCTTACTTGCGTTCAATTAACATATATAATCACATACCTTCGCATCAATTAAACATTGTAAAATAAACCCAGATCGTAATATAATCATATGCATAAAAAAAGGCTAAATACACAATAATTGCAGAATACTTCTCTTTATTGATATCTTCTAGTTTAATACAGACTCTATCCACCATGCGCACACAATTGTAGGGGTTTGCACACTCAATTACAGACTTCTACCCTAGGCCTCTGCACACTCAGCTACAGATCCTCTACCTACGTCAAGACCCGAAACCACTTAGACTTCAGATCTACTTCACTTCTTACTCTTCTCTCTTAATTGTTCTCCCTCCTTAGAGCTTGCTTAGCTCCTTTTTATACAATCCCATTGTCCACAGACCATGGGTAGGTCTTTACAACTGACTTGACACTTTATAAAATAAGCATAGACAACCCTTTATGACTCTTGACACCTTCGCACTCCGTGACCACAAAATGCATATACTTTACAACTTCATTACAAAATTGCCCCAAAACATGGGCTTTTAGCCCCAAAACTTCCCTTAGGGGAACTCGTTCCCAACACTACATCACTGCTTCTCTCTGCAGTGAACCATCAAGATTCTTCACAACTTCACAAGTGAAACATTGATTGAGTAATGAGTCTTCCCCTACAGGAAAGCAGGCTCATCCTCATTCAACTCGACCTCGAGCTCCTTCGCAGCAATACTGACATCTTGGTAAATCATGCCATCACCATATTAGTCATACATAGGATATTCCCTCACATCCAAGACCCCAAATTCAACCAACTACTTTATGTTATACAACAAATTGACCTCCTCATCAACTCAGAGGGGAAAGACATGATAGTTGAAGCAAAGACCACAATCACAGGCCTTGATTCTACACTAACAGGGTTGTGCACTAACAACTTGCTTTATAAAGCTTTTTCGCAAGCCTAAGGGTGCATTAGTGACCCTACTAACTCAAGTTGCTAGTATGGGAACAACTTTAGTGAAACTTGGTGAAGTTCTAAGGGTCAAAGGAACAAAATGACTCATAAATATCTAGATATTTGTTCCTAAAATTACTCAAGAAAAGCAAGGAAACATCCAGATTCGACCTATTTAGAGGATTTCTAATCCGAAAGAAGGAGGCAAATGGGAAAGAGCTGAAAAGCATGGCAAGTTCATTGCTTTTTCCCTAAAGAACTCAAGGAGAAACTTGGCAACCTGAACTCAATTGCTACATAAGCAAAGCTAGGGATATGGTGATAGGCGTCAGAGCATTTGAAAGGATAGCATACTTGACTGTTGAGAATTGTCTCAAAACATAAGAAGCTGGAAAGAAGGGAGAGAGAGAGAAGCTAGAGGGGTAAGGGAAGGTTGATATAAGAGATGGTTGTAATCACTCTTCCAACATTAATATAGAACTACGGTTGTACTGTCTACTTTGTGGTGTTGGTACTATCATTCATTTAATTGTTTATCCAATAACTTTTAGCATGAGTAGCTTAGTTATGTGTAACTATATGTTGTTTTATGTATACATGGATTAGTTATCAAAGTTGTATGTTGTGATTATGGTTGTCTCTTCTATGTGCGGGACTTGATCTGGAGCTGGCTCAGGGGATTTCCACCTAGCTGCATTCCGCTCTCTAGCAAATCTACACGGAGGCTCGAGGTAATCTACTTCTCTTACTTTGATAGTTAGTTAATGTTTATGAACATGCATGTAACTTTGTGACCGTTGCAAATAATATTACAGTCTGTCGAATGTCTCGGGAAGACGTTTGAGGGTATCTTCATTCTCCATACACCGTGCATTTTATCCTCTAGTAGAATTGGCGACTCCGTTGGGTACTATACATCTAGTTCCCATTTTACCTAGACTCTTCTCAGTTTTATTCTCCTTTTAAGAGCTCCCTATACTTCTGCATTTCCTTTCTGACCCACCAAAAACCTTGCTGCATCTTGCCTACATGTATCCATCACTGGATCTGATCTAGAAAGCCTTACTTTTAACTGTTTTCCCACACTAACGCAGGTTAGCAGACTACACAGTGCTTTATAAAGCACTGTGTCTGCATACAAACAGCGTTAGTGGGCCTATTAACTCTTTGTGGCCACTCCTACATAGCATTAGTCTCCCTAAACTTTGATTTCCAACTATGTCTATAAGAAAAAAGGGATAGGAAGCCTTCTCATGGATTGAAAGAAGATCTTTTACTACATTTTGTTAGCAAAATAGGTGTCCTAAAAACTTTTTTGTTTTAGGAAAAAGGTTTTTTTTTCCTTTCTTGAAAGAATTTTTTCTGAAAGAAAGATCCACATTTTTTATTCATCCTTCCATTTAACTAGTTAAAAGTTGCTCTGTTTTTGGTTTCAAGTAGTTGTTAAGAAGCATTGGAAAAAGTCCTTTGGTTATGCATGTGTTAAATGACTAAGATGCATGGAAAGAATATGAACATGTGAAAAACTCTCACTTGTAGAATACAACTTGTTTTCATCGAATTGAAATTGTTTTAAAGCTTTGTCTTGTGCACATTTTATTGAGTCTGAGTCTCATCACATTTCATACATCAACTCCCCTACTAAAGACAATAATCAAGTACACATAAAATTTACCTAAAATCAATTAGTAACTCTTTATTGAGAAAACAAACATTAGTGCAAGCTAAGATCTTGGGCTAAGAAGCATGAGTAAACTTCCCAATGTCGAAAACCAAACTAGTGTCATTAAAAGAGAGAAAAATTCCTTCTACACTCATACTACCGAGACCACTCCAGTAAAAGAGGAGCAAAATACAAGACAAGATCGGACTGTAAGTGAAGGTAGCCGGCCTTCTCTTACAACTCCTTTGGGTATTCTATGTATTGGGGATCCCTTTGAGGATTTCGGAGCTGAGTCGGGGACTCAGGTATCCTGCCCACACAGCATGCTATCTACAACTATGTCCCCCCTAGTGGTTTCTATGATCTAAGGCATCTTTAGTGGCCAAAATTTTAGGGACTTACACAGGGAGACTGCGATGGCTTGTCGTGGTACCTAACACAGATGGACTTACTCTATCTTCAGTTTTTGGGAGGGTGCTTGTCTTCACAAGAGTACTTGGCCCCTCAATCTGAGGTTCGAGTTAAGCTCTAGAGTAATCGTAATTGTACATCTGGCCAACCTTTTATGTTATTCATTGAGATACTAGGTTTCATCTCCAGTGATCGGTGCTTATCAGATAGGGTCATTTCCCTCTATTTGCTGATTGATCAACTTAGTGTACTTTTTTATATTTTTTAGGCCCCTCGTGTTATCATTTTGAGACTTTAACAAATATCATGATAAAATTTATTGATAAAAATTAACGGTCATCGTGGCTACATCTGGCCCTTGTCGTCAATCTAGATGATTGCTAGGGCTTCCTAAACTCATTGTGGAAGATCCACCGAGCTCCAATGAACCGAATTCCCCATCTTCGGGGAACCAGTCTCCCAGATCTCACATGGAATCTGTTTGGACAATAGATGATTCAAGTTTGCTGGACGATTTCTTCACAAAAGGATTTCTTCCTCACTTTAACCCTCCGCTCACGAATCCGTTGGACCCACTCTTGATTCTAGTGGCACTTGTACTTATTCTTTATGTAGGTGGAACATTTCCATCCATCCCATCAACAACTAACGGGTTGTGGAACTTTGTGGATGCTTTCGGTCCTCCGCCACATCCCCAGTTGACAGTCACCACAACACCGTCGATGGTGAACCCTGCTATCCCATTTTTCCCAGGTACAACCACTCATATGACACCCTCTATGAGTGGAACCCAGCCGATGTTGGGTTCCATCCCTTTAGTTTCAAATTGCATACATTCAACAAGTACCACAAACAACGCTCCCTGTAGCACTCAATATGGCACTATGGGCACGATTCCCATCTACCAACGATATGGTCGGCCGCCATTATATAGTTCAAACCCCAATATTCATGTATCTTGGGGGGTTCCTAGTATGCACATGCCAGTAGGGAATGTAACAGTTCCCCCTCCATTCTCAGGCATGCATGGTCAGTTGCTCATTAACATGAGCATTCCTTATGTCAATCAAGGACAATTGGTTGGTTCTGTGACAGGCAGGAATCCTCAAGGAGGTCCCAACCAATCCATGGGGGCACCCTACTCACAAATTCAAATGAGTCAAGGGGGCATCACTTATCTTAGGGGAAATTCTATACCCCAGTATCAAAATCCTCATGGAAATCCACTCTACAACACCATACCTCAAGGCAACTGCTATACCATGTAACCCATGTATAATATTGGGACTCAAATTATGGGAGGAGTGCAAGGCTCCTCAAGTCATATGTCATCACCATGGTTCAAGTTGGGGGCACCAAACTCTCTGCCTTTCTTGGAAACGTTGGTTATACCCGACGTATGCAAACTGACAAACGACCCCATCTATCATAACTTAAAATGGCCACCAATCCCGCATAAGATACCAATGAACATCCCTAAGTTAAATGGAAAGCAAGAGCAGGATCCAGGCACCCATATCACCACCTACCATCTTTGGTGTGTTTCAAACTCTATGGTGGATGATAGTGTCTGATTACGTATTTTTCCCCGCACCCTTATTGGCAACACAGCTAAATGGTACGTTGAGTTACCACGTGCATCAGTGAACATGTTCGACGCTTTAGTAATGGAATTCCTAAAGCACTTCCAGCTACCCATCCACTATGAGACTGGGATAGAGCTCCTCACTTCATTACGTCAGGATACTGTCACCCACATCTCTGATTTATACATGAATGGAGACGTAGGCTAAGGTTAATCAAAGCTCCCCTCCCAGACTATCTCTTATTGGATTGGTTTTGTAAGTCCTTACTCCCGCAAATCACTAAAGATGTTGCTTTAGGTGGTGCATTCACAAAATGCCAATCCATACATCATGCCCAGCACTTAGATCTGATATATTCATAGTCTAGCTCTCTTTACGACATAATCCCCAATGCCCCTCGTAACTCCAACGTTTTCGCTACTCAGCACCCTGGAGTGCACGCCGACAAGATTATTGGCGCAACCTCTGGGGATGTTGTAAAACAACCCAGTGGTCACATTACCCAAATGACAGTGGACCCCTCTACCAAATCGAGTACTCTTCCTACCATTGTGATAAACTCTGTGCAGTCTACCCAAAAATCCAGTGGTAAGAACAAGAAGAATTATAAAAAGGCTACTCCTTCTAAGGAGCAGTCAACAAAGAAACCAAACCTAAAACAGAAGGTCGATGCACCTCTTGGCAATGAAAAGGATAAAGTTGTTGGATTTCCCTACAAAATCTATGCTAAAGACCACATGACCTATCGTTGTCCGCATCTTCAGGAATGCATAGAATACATTGCCAAAAAGGATACTGGTAAGACCCCTGCTGTCCTTAAAAATCCTTTTCTTGCTCAGTAGTAGCAAAACTTTATTGCAAACCAACCGTAACCCCCGCAAGGGGGCAACGATGCTTCGTAACATCCTTCAGCTAGTGAAGGATCTTCTATTGCTTACACATTTGAAACGGTAGATCTACAAACAAAAGCCAAATCTTATGGAGCTCTTGTCGCTCATACAACAGAACCTTCCTCATGTCAAAACTCATCGTTTCCCAATGATTTGCATATCGAAGGGTCGGTTGCTAATCTTGTAATCCGCCCCCCCCCCCCCCGAATGGGCACTTTGATGCACAACGCACAATACATCTGCAGATGCCACCCAAAACTACAACATTGTAGAAGACTTGGCGCAAGCACCATTGGTTATGTCGGCACTCAAAGTATTATAAGCATGCCCAGCACAAAGGAAAGATTTGCTTTCGAGTATTGGTGGCATTGACCCATAGGATTCCATGCTTGCTATTTTCGACATGGAAAAGTGTAAACCTCCACTTTCCCACTAGCTTGCATTTCAAGTGCAATTTTTTTCAAAAGGTATTGGAATACACATAACTATCATCGACAAATGTGCTTCTACCTGCATCATGTCGGCTTCATGTTGGCTCGCTTTGTGTTCCCCAACCCTATCCCCATCATAGAATTCCATTAAAGCTTTTGACGACCACACTTTCATCCCAAAAGGTTACCTAGCTAGCTATCCCATCACCTTGAGTGGGAAAAAGGTAACGGCAGATATTGAAGTCGTGGATCATAAAATCGACTATAATCTACTTTTGGGTTGCATTTAGACTTATGCCATGAAGGCCATTGTGTCTTCAGTCTTCCGTATCATCCTCTTTCCCTTGGATGGAAAGATAGTCACAATGGACCAACTGCCCTTTTGCACCCCAGATTACTATTCATTACCTAGCAGCTTTGTACCCTTAGTGGGTGGTGTACCTGAGTTTTATGTCACTATCGGTACTGGTCTATTAAAGGCTTCTTCCCTGATGGGTTTTTCCCTCTTCTGCCACCCAAGGTTTCACAGACACTCAATATGCTTTCATCTATTCCTCATGAACACACCGATCCATGGATCCTACTGGCTCCTTCAGACATTGACACATACAGAGAACAAATGTTGTTGTCACCAACTGAATTGGCCTACCAAGCCATTCAATTTGCATCCAAACCTCCAATCACTTTGGTTATGGCCAACGGTCCCACTACCCCTCCCATAACTGCTCCTTCTTTCAATCTGCTCAATCAAGTCCTACCTAAGGATGAAGCTATTAGAGAGATCATGAGTTCAGAAGAGCGACCTTGGGAGGACTTGCACCATCGTGTTTCGATATCTAATTCAGACATGATGCCTCTTCAAATCCTGTCACCTAATGCACATGAAATCGTTTCCTCACCGTACATGACTATCCAACATTTGGACTCAGAAGGAAACAGGGACAATATTTTAAAAACATTGCTCATGGATATTTCTTTCATGATAGGCATCATGGAAAACATACAGATTGGAGCCAATCGCAATCCTAAGGAAATTGTGAGCTTCACCTACCCTTTTAAGTACTTCCGTGATGTTTCCCCCTGGTCTTATGAGGAAATGCATGGCATAGACCCTTCTATTGTCAAGCATGAGATCAAGGAAGATTGAGCATTCTTTTTATTGTATTTTTCTTGCTTGTTAATCTAAAAAAACCTCGAGTATCCTTATTCACACTCATTCAACTAACATGAAGAAGATTGAGCATTCTTTTTATGATATTTTTCTTGCTCGTTAATTCGAAAAACCTCGAGACTTCTTCTTTGGGCTCGTTAAAATACTACAATGAAGATATGAGCGCTTTCTTTTATGGGATGTTTTCACACTCTAAAAACTGAAAAATCTCCAAGTTTGTCATTTTTGGGCTTGTTAAACATATACGACGATGGTATGAGAAACTCTTTTTCACTCTTTTTCTAGCTCATTAAACTTAAAAAGACCATTAGAGAATTCTTTTTAGGCATTTTTTTCTAACTCATTAAACTAAAAAAAATCCCGAGTTTTGTCTTTAGGCTCGTTAAACATTTATAAATATGACCTGATTATTATTTTAGGTTAAAATGAAAAATCCCGAGTTTTTGTCACCGGGCTCATTAAAAATCTATGGTAGCAACAAGAGCACTTTATTTTTTGGGACCATTTCTCGCTCTTAAATCGAAAAATCCCCAAGTTTTTTCCCTCCTTCAGGCTCGTTAAAACTACAAAGAAGGAATGAGCAGTTCTTTTACCTCTTTTTCCTCGCTCACTAAACTGAAAAAGATACTTTGAGTTTTCTTCATTTGAATCATTAAAATTTGATGAAGGTATTGAGTTTGTTGTCGCGTGACTCATTAAAAATTCACAACGAAAAACAAGTTTAGTCCCTCTCCTCGTACTTGTAACAAATTGAGGTCGACATCTATTGAACATAGGTTTCTCTCTATCTGGATTCAATAGATTAACTCATGGAAAGGTAACTGATCTAGGTATAGTATTAACCTTTTGTTGCACTCGATTAACAACTATGACAAAGGGACCACCATGGAGTTTTTCTTTACGATCTTTTCAAACTCTCTAAATATGAAAAGACCACTGAGATGTCTAGTCTAGACTCTTTAAATTACATAGACAAGATATAGAGTCACTATTTTTACGATCCTTTTCAAACTCTTAAAACCTGAAAAGATCGACAAGTTTGCCTGTTTGGACTCATTAAACTAATCAGATAGGGAAAAGAGTTTCTCTTTTTGTGGTCCTTTTCAAACTCTTTAGAAAATGAAAAGATCGATGAATTTACCTATATGGACTCATTAAACTAATCAAATGGGGAAAGTGGATAATACAACTATATTTCGTATTAGAAAGCATCGTTTGGAAATAGTTGTTCCATTGAACATGGAACTCCCTTAGATAAAGCTTCCTTGTGATGACCTCTCAATATGAACCCTACCTTCCTATGAGTTTTAGCCTATATACCTCAATGTTCTTGCATCTCTATATCCTAACACTCTTTGGTGTTCATGATTCTAGTGCTGCATGGTTAAAACCGTTGTCATGCCTTCTATTGTTCAAGGGCTAACCTTTTGTTTCCTCCATCAACCCATCAAGCATATACTTTCATCATGCCCTTTGTTGTTTAGACCCAATGCTCAAAGATTCCTCAAAAAACAAAATCATTCTTGTCACGTTTTGTGTTGATTGATGTAGGGCACATAAACTTGTCAAATTTTAGATACCACTGTCTTGGAGCCTGTTTTAAGCCATACAAACTCTTCTTCAACCTGCACACTAGTTTCTCCTTCCCTTTCACCTCATATCCTTGTGGTTGTTGCACATATATATCTTCCTCCAAATCCCCATGGAGAAAGGTTGTCTTTACATGTAACTGCTCAAGATGAAAATCTTCAACTGCTACTAGACTTAAAATAGTTTTGATTGAAGTCATTTTAACAACAGGAGAAATATTTCATCAAAATCAATACCTTTCTTCTGTGCAAACCCCTTCACCACAAGTCCAGCTTTGTACCTCTGTTTTCCTCCATCTTCTTCCTTCATCTTGTAAACCCATTTATTTTGCAATGTAGTTTTACCTGCAGGCAACCTAACTAAGTCCCAAACCTGGTTATGCATTAAGGAGTCCATCTCTTCTTCCATGGCTAGCTCCCACTTCTTCCTGCTTTCAACCTGCATTTCTTCTTCATAACATTCGGTTTCACCAAAATCCGTCAACAATAAATAATATAATAAGGAGAGTATCACTCAGGGGGTATACTTATCCTAGTAGATCTTCTAACACCACTTTCAGGTGTTTGGAGTGCCTGTTGTTGTTGTGGTGGTTGTTGTTGTTGTGGTTGTTGATTATTATTATTTTCAGGCACCTTTACTTTTTCAGTGATCTCATCAAGAACTGTGAATGCCTTATTTTTTTTTCCTATTTCTTTTCCTACAAATAATTCTTATACAAGACCTTTTCATTAAATATTACATCTCTGCTCCTAATGATTTTTTTTATTTTCATAATCATATAAACGATAACCAAAATTATTAACACCATATCCAATAAATGTATATTTATTTAATTTCACCTCAAGCTTTGTTCTATTTTCTTTATTCATATGGACAAATGCCTCACAACCAAAAGGCTTTAAAAAAGAATAGTTTACCTTTTTACCTGTCCATGCTTCCTTTGGAACACCACCATCTAAGGAACTTGAAGGCCCTCTATTTATTAGATAAACAGTAGTATCTACAGCATCTGCCAAAACTTGTAAAGGCAATCCTGCATGCAATCTCATGCACCTTGCACACTCCATGATTTTTTTGTTCATCCTTTTTGACACACCATTTTCTTGTGCTCTTCTTGGAACTGTCTTCTCTCTGTGAATTCCATGCTCTGAACAGTACTTAACAAACTATTTCTTGCAATATTTACCTCCATTGTCTGATCTAAGTCACTTCAATTTCTTTCCTATCTCAATCTCAACCAAAGATATCCATTTCTTGAAAGTATCAAATACATTAGATTTATTCTTAATACAATAAATCCAATTTTTTCTAGTTGCATCATCAGTAAAAGTAGCATAACAATGAGAGCCATCGAGAGATGATAACTGAGCAGGTCCCCATACATCTGTATGCACAAGCTCTAATTTTTCGCTCTTCTTTTCTTTCCCAACTCTAAGAAATCTGACTCTCTTTTGTTTTCCATAAATTCAATTCTCACAGAAGTCCAAATCAACATTCTTCAAACCCGACAACAAATTCCTTGAGTGAAGAATCTTCGTCCCCTTCTCACTCATGTGTCCAAGCCTATGATGCCATAATGCTGCATTTTCTCCTTTGGAAGTTAAAGCATTAACAGAGTTAGAAATACCATTGCATAAATACAATGTACCAACCTTTTTGCCTTTTGCTATAACCCGGGCTCATTTGGTGACCTTCCAAGCTTTATCTGTGAAATTTGTCACACAACCTTCACCACCTAACTACCCTGTTGAAATCAGATTTTTCTTTAGATTTGGAACATGCCTTACCTCCTTTACTATCCATTGGTTTCCATTTTTATGTTTTACACGAACCTTACCCATTCCAACAATTTTACAGGGTTTATCATCACCCAAACAGACTTGTCCAAAATCTCCTTGAACATAGTCATGAAAAATATTTCTTATCAGGTGTGGCATGGAATGAGGACCCTAAATCTACAACCCAGGAATCAGTAATATTTTTGAAAGAAATAATCAAAGCATCTTGCAATACCTCTCCTGTCACATTTGCTTCATGATTGTTTTTTTTGTTGTGCATCTCTTTCTTTTCCCTTCCGAGATCTACAGTCTTTCTTTAGGTGTCCTTTCTTTCCGCATTTCTAGCAGACTATCCCCGATCTGGACTTGGATCTGCCTTTCATTGATTTATTGTGATATCATGAGCTCTTTCCTCTTTCCATTTTTCTTCCCCTAGACTCTGCACTCAAAGCATTACCCGATGTCTCATCGGAGCTTTTCTGTCGCATTTCCTCACTAAGGATAGCGCCCAAAACATCATCAAACTTTAAAGTACTAGATCCAGAAATAGCGTTACTAATGGCCATTACTAAACCATTCCAACTTTCTAGAAATGAGCACAAGAATAACAGAGCTCTAACGTCATGATAAAAGATTACCCCTACAGAACTTAACTGACTTGTAACAATATTAAAATCATTTAAATTGTTTGCAATAGATTCACCTTCCAAAATCTTCATATTAAATAACCTTTTCATAAGAAATACCTTGTTTGAGGCCAAGGGTTTTTCATATAGTTTCACCAACGCCTTAATCAAACCCTCTGTTGTTGTTTCCTTCAAAATGTTGAAGGTGACTGACGCTGCGAGGCACAACCGTACTATTCTGAGTGTCTTTCTATCGAGAAGGTTCCATTATTCATTTGTCATACCCGTCAACATCTTTGTTTTTCCGCCCAATGGTAGGTACAGATCTTTCTAATACAGATAAACTTCCATCTACAGCTTCCACAGCGAGAAGTTTTGGCCGTTAAATTTCTCAACCCTAAACTTACCATCTTCTGCCATTGCTCCCACTCGAACTAGGAACCGTTCTTTCCTGCGAGTTTATAAGCCAAATAGACCTTTGGCTCCGATACTAGCTGTTAGAAAATTATATAATACGTGATTCACCAAGTTTGGGCTACGTCCACCCTGAATAGCCAATCCTTCCTTTCTATTATCCAGCAAAATGAAGAGACACAACCTACAGCAGATCCATTGTAATATCCTCTATTTTCTCTCACATTCTCACCTCTCTGTTTCTCGCTCAAAGAATACACATCTATTCCATAGCCTCAATACAATGCCCTCATATGAAGACAAGGGTTGCTTTCTAGGGAAAAAACCCATAAAACAAACATAAGTTCTACCTTCAGATCATCCGCCTAATGAATGGCCCATATTGACTAGAAATTACTATACTTTTACAAGGCAGTTTTACATCTACTTTTAGCCCCTTGTTGGGGGATTGCTGGCTCCCGAACCCCCCAGCCGGGGGGGATCGACCCCCTCAAACCCCCGTGGGCGGGACAAGGCCCCCCCACACCCCCTTGCTTGGAGGGGTGTACAAACTTCCTAGAGTATACATCCGGCTGAAACAAATACCTTTGAATAATCATGCTCCATAGCCAACAATCTCCCACTTGGAGAATGATTGTAGCAACTCCACCATTGCTTCATTTGCTGCATAATGACTCATCTTTGGACCTACCTATTTCTCACCTTCATCGTCATCCTTGAAGACCAATTGAAACTGATCATATTCTCAGTTTCTCCCTGGTTACAACTTTTGTTAGCATATTTGCAGGATTCTGACTAGTGTGTATCTTTTCTAGCTTCAACTCTCCATATTCCAACACTGATTGCATGGAATGGTACTTGAGGTGTATGTGTTTAGTCCTGGAATGAACTGCTGAGTTCTTTGCAAGGTGAATGGCACTTTGGCTACCACTATATAACGTGCCCATATCATGCTTCTTACCCAATTCACCAATAAACCTTTGTAACAAAATCATTTCTTTACTAGCCTCTGTAGTAACAACATACTCTGCTTCTATTGTTGAAAGTGCAACAACACTTTGGATTTTTGAAACCCAACTGACAGTTGTTCCACCTATAGTAAATACATATCTTGTAGTGCTCCTCCTATTATCTTTGTCCCCTGCCATATTTGCATCAACATATCCCTGTAGAGAAATGTTTGAACCACCAAAGCATAATGCTTGATTTGTGGTACCTTTCAAATAACTGAGAATCCATTTCACTGCCATCCAATGTTCCTTTCCTGGATTGTTCATGTACTTTCTTACAACTCCCACTACATGTGCAATATCAGGCCTTGTGCAGACCATCATACATTATGCTTCCAACTGCTAATGCATATGGAACTTTAGACATATAATCCATGCCTTCTTGGGTCTTTGGGCACATTTCCTTAGTAAGTTTGAAATGACTAGCAAAATATGTACTATCTAATTTTGCATTGTGCATATTAAATCTTTTCAACACCTTTTGTATGTACTAATTCTGAGACAATGTTAATTTGTGATTTTTCCTGTCTCCAGTTATTCTCATACCAAGGATTTGTTTTGCAACTCCCAAATCCTTCATTGCAATGAATTTGCCAATTTTCTTTTGAGCACATTTATTTCCTGCATGTTAGACCCTGCAACAAGCATGTCATCCACATACAATAACATTATAATATAGCTGCCATCATTTTTCTTTTTTAGATAAACACAATGATCAGAGTGACATCTAGAATAACCTTGTTCAGACATAAACTTGTCAAATTTTAGATACCACTAGCTTGGAGCCTGTTTTAAGCCATACAAGCTCTTCTTCAACCTGCACACTAGCTTCTCCTTCCCTTTCACCTCATATCCTTGTGGTTCCTGCATATATATCTCTTCCTCCAAATCCCCATGGAGAAAGGTTATCTTTACATCTCACTGCTCAAGATGCAAATCTTCAACTGCTACTAGACTTAAAATAGTTTTCATTGAAGTCATTTTAACACAGGAGAAAATATTTCATCAAAATCAATACCTCTCTTCTGTGTAAACCCCTTCACCACAAGTCTAGCTTTGTACCTCTATTTTCCTCCATCTTCTTCCTTCATCCTGTAAACCCATTTATTCTACAATGTAGTTTTACCTACAGCAAACCTGACTAAGTCCCAAGTCTGTTTATGCGTTAAGGAGTCCATTTGTTCTTCCATGGCTAGTTCCCACTTCTTCCTACTTTCAACCTACATTTCTTGTTCATAACATTCGAGTTCACCAAAATCAGTCAACAATAAATAATATAATGAAGGAGAGTATCGTTCATGGGGTATACTTATCCTGGTAGACCTTCTAACACCACTTTCATGTGTTTGGGGTGCATGTTACTGTTGTGGTGGTTGGCGTTGTTGTGGTTGTTGATTATTATTATTTTTAGGCACCTTTACTTTTTCAGTTATCTCATCAAGAACTGTGAATTCCTTGTTTTCTTTTTCCTGTTTCTTTTCCTACAACTGCTTCTTATACAAGACCTTTTCATTGAATATTACATCTCTTCTCTAATGATTTTGCGATTTTCATAATCATAGAAGCAATAACCAAAATCATTAACACCATATCCAATAAAGGTACATTTCTTTGATTTCGCCTCAAGCTTTGTTCTATTTTCTTTATTAATATTGACAAAGAATAGTTTACCTTTTTACCTATCCATGCTTCCTCTGGAACACCACCATCTAAGGAACTTGAAGGCCCTCTGTTTATTAGATAAACAACAGTATTTACAGCATCTGCCAAAAATTGTAAAGGCAATCCTACATGCAATCTCATGCAACTTGCATGCTCCATGATTGTTTTGTTCATCCTTTCTGACACACCATTCTCTTGTGGTCTTCTTGGAATTGTCTTCTCTCTACGAATTCCATGCTCTGAACAGTACCTATCAAACTCTTTGTTGCAATATTTACCTCCATTGTCTAATATGAGACACTTCAATTTCTTTCCTATCTCAATCTCAACCAAAGCTTTCCATTTCTTGAAAGTATCAAATACATTATATTTATTATTAATACAATAAATCAAAGTTTTTCTAGTTGCATCATCAATAAAAGTAGCATAATAACGAGAGCCACCAAGAGATGATACTTGAGCAGGTCCCCATACATTTGTATGCACAAGCTCTAATTTTTCTCTCTTCTTTTCTTTCCCATCTCTAAGAAATCTAACTCTCTTATGTTTTCCATAAATGTAATTCTCACAAAAGTCCAAATCAACATTCTTCAAACCCGACAAAAAATTCCTTGAGTGAAGAATATTCATCCCCTTCTCACTCATGTGTCCGAGCCTATGATGCCATAATGTTGCATCTGCTCCTTTGGAAGTTAAAGCATTAACAGAGTTAGAAATACCATTACATAAATATAATGTACCAACCTTTTCCCCTTGCACTATGACCAGGGCTCCTTTGGTGACCTTCCAAGATTTATCTGTGAAATTTGTCACACAATCTTCACCACCTAACTGCTCTATTGAAATCATAATTTTCTTTAGATTTGGAACATGCCTTACCTCCTTTAGTAGCCATTGGTTTCCATTCTGCTATTTTACAAGAACCTTACCCATTCCAACAATTTTACAGGGTTTATCATCACCCAAACGGACTTGTCCAAAATCTTGAACATAGTCATGAAAATATTTCTTATCAGGTGTGGCATGGAATGAGGCCCCTGAATCTACCATCTAGGAATTAGTAATATTTTCAAAAGAAAGAATAATCAAATATTGTAATACCTCACCTGTCACATTTGCTTCATGATTGTTTTCTTGTTGTGCATCTCCTTCTTTTCCTTTTCGAGATCTACAGTCTTTCTTTAGGTGCCTTTTTTTTCCGCATTTCTAGTAGACTATCCCCGATCTAGACTTGGATCTACCTTTCCTTGATTTACTACAATATCCTGAGCTCTTTCCTCTTTCCATTTTTCTTCCCCCAGACTCTGCACTCAAAGCATTACCCGATGTCTCATCGAAGCTTTTCCAGTGCATTTCCTCGCTAAGGATAGCGCCGACAACATCATCAAACTTTAAAGTACTAGATCCAGAAACATAGTTACTAATGGCCATTACTAAACCATTCCAATTTTCTGGCAATGAGCACAAGAATAACAGAGCTCTAGCTTCATCATCAAAGTTTACCCCTACAGTACTTAACTGACTTGTAACAGTATTGAAATCATTTAAATGGTTTGCAATAGATCCACCTTCTGACATCTTCATATTAAATAACCTTTTCATTAGAAATACCTTTTTTGAGGCCAAGGGTTTTTCATATAGTTTCACCTCGCCTTAATCAAACCCTCTGTCGTTGTTCCCTTCGAAATGTTGAAGGTGACCGACACTGCGAGGCACAACCGTACTATTCCGAGTGCCTTTCTATCGAGAAGGTTCCATTCTTCATCTGTCATACCCGTCAACATCTTTGTTTTTCTGCCCAATGGTAGGTACAGATCTTTCTGATACAGATAAAATTCCATCTGCAGCTTCCACAGTGAGAAGTTTTGGCCGTTAAATTTCTCGACCCTAAACTTACCATCTTCTACCATTGGTCCCACTCAAACCAGGAACCCTTCTTTCCTATGAGTTTATTAGCCAAATAGACCTTCGGCTCTGATACCAGTTGTTAGAAAATTATATATTATAAAGCAATGGAACACATAGAATATTGCATAAATATAAACACAAAAAGTGCATAAAATCAGAGAGACACAGATATACGTGGTTCACCCTATTTGGGCTACGTCCACCCCAAATAGCCAGTCCTTCCTTTCTATTAGCTAGAAAAATGAAGAGACACAACCTACAACAGATTTGTTGTAATATCCTCTGTTTTCTCTCATAGTCTCACCTCTTTGTTTCTCGCTCGAAGAATACACATCTATTCCACAACCTCAATACAATGTCCTCATATGAAGAGAGGGGTTTCCTTTTAGGGCAAAAAACCTGAAAGTAAACATAAGTTCTACCATTAGATCATCCACCTAATGAACAACCCAGATTGACTAGAAATTACTATACTTTTACAAGGCAATTTTACATTTGTTTTTAGCTTCGGGGGTGCTGCCCCCGAAACCCCTGCTGAGGGACCGCTGGCTCCCGGACCCCCTAGCTAGGGGGGATTTGCCCTGTTAGCTCTGCTACATACTACAACATTTGGAGGAACAAATACTAGCTTGGCCATGTGTTTGTGCTAAAAAAAAAAAAAAAAAAAAAAGAGCTCGCGGTAGTCTGTTTTCTTCTCCTCCTTCATTTTGCTTTTACTCTTATAACCCTGCTAGCCCTATTATCCTACAAAAATTAGCATAAACCCTTTTTCTTAAGCCCCGGGCACTTAACCCATGAACCCGCACCCATATAATCCTCTGCCTTAATCCCCACCGTTGATCACACGTCACTCGATCCGACGGTCCCCACTGCGAATAACTTGCACTGCTACTTCCTCCACCGTCCAATCTACTCCGTCGCGATCAGACGACGTTCACACCTCCCGATCCTACAAACTGCTTGCGCTTTAACCCATGGGGAAAGTAGCATCGCGCACTTATTGCATCGCTCCCCCGCATACGAATACCACCCACCTCTGAAAAGCAGTGTGGACAATACCGCTTAATGCCCGTACTCTGCAACCCACTCTTAACCTTTGCACATCTTTTCTGCTCGATAGCCATCAGATCTATTTCCCTGCGATCCAATGGCTCTCGTCTATTTTCTCCCGCCACCGCTCAATTCTTCTCGCCAACAGATTGTTGTCGTCGATTCACTTGATCCAATGGCCGATCTTGCTCCTCTGACCAGATCTTCCACCCGCCATGTAGTACACCACCCTTGACTATTATGTGTACCCGAAGGACGAAGGTGGCTAGCTACCTGTACCTGACACAGTTACTCTTCAACTACCTCATTCAAGAGTAGTATGGTCGAAGGACGAGAAGGACGATGCCAAAGAAGAAATTCGCAACCAGTAGTTATGGAATTTCATGCATATTACACTCCACTTGATCAAGAAGTATAGCAGAGTATCAAAAAAGATCAATTTTGTTCACTAAAGCCAGCAGATTGCAACAGAGACCCATACTAGATAGTTAAAGTGGTTGGTGGTCCCCTATGACCCCTCCATGCATAGAATAGCATAGCATTTTTGTAATCAAACTCTATATATACCCAGAACACAGATGTAATCAAGGATGATGATTAATGGTTCTGGTATTGATGTAAGGTTCAACTTCTGGAGACTGTAACTACTTTGATACTTGCAGCGTCTGGTCTTCATTTTCAGCTAATACAAGCTTCTTTTGCTGTTAATTACTCACTTTCCACTTCTTCTTTGCTCTAGGTTGTGCCCATTATGCATTTGTTCATGTGCTCTTTATTTTTAGCATTTGAGGGGTTGTCATCCCACCTCTGTGTTAGAATCTTGTATGTATTATTGAATGTGTTATGCAGGTTTCTTTTTACTTAGTGCCAGAGAGCTGTCATCCTGTCTGTGCATTAGGAAATAGATTTGTAGACCTTTTACTGGTTGCAGTCGGCCATCACAGGGTCTTGTGCATTTGCTGATGTGGTCAGTATTCTCCATATTCACCTAATCCTTAAACTGTGAGTAATTGGTGGTCTAAAGCCTTGTAGTCTGGGGGTGTTCACCCATGTCTGGAGTCAAGCATAGTAGAAGTGGTTATCTAGCTTGAACAAACATCATTCCTCCCATTCATCCATTTCCAACATTTTTTTTCAGTTTGTAATGTTCCCGAGCATCTCCGAGATACAACTTAGGAGAGTTTCTTGGGGTGATAACAGGCCCCCTCGAACCCCCGCGGGGGGCACAAGTCCCCCCCTCACCCCAAGAAATCACTTTGGATATCACTGTATAATGTGCCCATATCATGCTTCTTACCTAATTCACCAATAAACCTTTGTAACCAAATCATTTCTTTACTAGCCTCTATAGCAGCAACATTACTTTGCTTCTGTTGTTGAAAGTGCAACGACACTTTGGATTTTTGAAACCCAACTGACAACTACTCAACCTAGAGTAAATACATATCATGTAGTTCTCCTCCTATTATCTCTATCACCTGCCATATCTGCATCAACATATCCCTTTACAGAAATGTTTGAACCACCAAAGCATAATGCTTAATTTGTGGTACCTTTCAAATATCTGAGAATCCATTTCACTTCCATCCAATGTTCCTTTCCTGGATTGTTCATGTATCTGCTTACAAATCACACTACATGTGCAATATTAGGCCTTGTGCAGACCATTACATACATTATGCTTCCAACTATTGATGCATACAGAACTTTAGACATATAATCCATGTCTTCTTTAGTCTTTGGGCGCATTTCCTTACTAACATTGAAATGACTAGCAAAAGGTGTACTAACTGGTTTTGCATTGTGCATATTAAATCTTTTCAACACCTTTTGTATGTACTCATTCCGAAACAATGTTAGTTTTCGATTTTTCCTGTCTCTAGTTATTCTCATACCAAGGATTTGTTTTGCAGCTCCCAAATCCTTCATTGCAAATGAATTTGCCAATTTTCTTTTGAGCACATTTATTCCCTGCATGTTAAACCCTGCAACAAGCATGTCATCCACATACAATAACAATATAATATAGCTGCCATCATTTTTCTTTTTTAGATAGACACAATGATCAGAGTGACATCTAGAATAATGTTGTTCAGACATAAACTTGTCAAATTTTAGATACCACTAACTTGGACCCTATTTTAAGCCATACAAGCTCTTCTTCAACCTGAACACTAGTTTCTCCTTCCCTTTCACCTCATATCCTTGTGGTTGCTGCATATATATCTCTTCCTCCAAATCCCCATGGAACAAGGGTTTCTTTACATTTAACTGCTCAACATGCAAATCTTCAACTGCTACTAGGCTTAAAATAGTTCTAATTGAAGTCATTTTAACAACAGGAGAAAATATTTCATCAAAATCAATACCTTTCTTCTGTGCAAACCCCTTCACCACAAGTCTAGCTTTATACCTCTATTTTCCTCCATCTTCTTCCTTCATCCTGTAAACCCATTTATTCTGCAATTTATTTTTACTTGCAGGCAACCTGACTAAGTCCCAAGTCTGGTTATGCAGTAAGGAGTCCATCTATTCTTCCATGGCTAGCTCCCACTTCTTCCTTCTTTCAACCTGCATTGCTTCTTCATAACATTTGGGTTCACCAAAATCCATCAAAAATAAATAATATAATGAAGCAGAGTATCATTCAAGGGGTATACTTATCCTGGTACATCTTCTAACACCACTTTCAGGTGTTTAGGGTGATTGTTGTTGTTGTGGTGGTTGATGTTGTTGTGGTTGTTGATTATTATTATTTTCAAGCACCTTTACTTTTTCAGTGACCTCATCAAGAACTATGTATTCCTTGTTTTCTTTTTTCCTATTTCTTTTCCTACATCTGATTCTTATACAAGACCTTTTCTTTGAATATTACATCTCTGCTCCTAATGATTTTGTGATTTTCATAATCATATAAACGATAACCAAAAGCATTAACACCATATCCAATAAAGGTACATTTCTTTGATTTCGCCTCAAGCTTTGTTCTATTTTTTATTAATATGGACAAAGGCCTTACAACCAAAAGGCTTTAGAAAAGAATAGTTTACCCTTTTACCTGTCCATGCTTCCTTTAGAACACCACCATCCAAGGAACTTGAAGGCCCTCTGTTTATTAGATAAACAATAGTATCTACAGCATTTGCCAAAAATTATAAAGGCAATCCTACATGCAATCTCATTCACCTTGCATGCTCCATGATTGTTTTGTTCATCCTTTCTGACACACCATTTTCCTGTGGTGTTCTTGGAACTGTCTCCTCTCTATGAATTCCATGGTTTGAATAGTACCTATCAAACTCTTTGCTGCAATATTCACCTCCATTGTCTGATATGAGAAAAGTAACATAATAACGAGAGCCACCAAGAGATGATACCTGAGCAGGTCCCCATACATCTGTATGTACAAGCTTGAATTTTTCGCTCTTCTTTTATTTCTCAACTCTAAGAAATATGACTTTTGTTTTCCATAAATGAGATTCTCACAGAAGTCAAAATCAACATTCTTCAAACCTAGCAACAAATTCCATGAGTGAAGAATTTTCATCCCCTTCACACTCATGTGTCTAAGCCTATGATTCCATAATGCTACATCTGCTCCTTTGGAAGTTAAAGCATTAACATAGTTAGAAATACCATTGCATAAATACAATGTACCAACCTTTTCGCCTTTTTCTATTACCAGGTCTCCTTTGGTGACCCTCCAAGCTTTATCTATGAAAGTTGTCACAAAACCTTCACCGCCTAACTGCTCTGTTGAAATCATATTTTTCTTCAGATCTGGAACATGCCTTACCTCCTTTAGTAGCCATTGGTTTCCATTCTATTGTTTTACAAGAACCTTACCCATTCCAACAATTTTATAGGGTTTATCATCATGCAAATCGACTTGTCCAAAATATCCTTGAACATAGTCATGAAAATATTTCTTATCAGGTGTGGCATGGAATGAGGGCCCTGAATATACCACCCAGGAATCAGTAATATTTTTGAAAGAAAGAATCAAAGCATCTTGTAATACCTCACCCATCACATTTGCTTCATGATTGTTTTCTTGATGTGCATCTTCTTCTTTTCCCTTCTGAGATCTGCAGTCTTTCTTTAGGTGTCCTTTCTTTCCACATTTCTAGCAGACTATCCCTGATCTGGACTTGGATCTACCTTTCTTTGATTTACTACAATATCCTGAGCTCTTTCCTCTTTCCATTTTTATTCCCCTAGACTCTACACTCAAAGAATTACCCGATGTCTCATCGGAGTTTTTCCGTCGCATTTCCTCGCTAAGGATAGCACTACCAACATTATCAAACTTTAAATTACTAGATCCAGAAACAGAGTTACTAATGGCCATTACTAAACCATTCCAACTTTTTGGTAATGAGCACAAGAATAACAGAGCTCTAACTTCATCAAAGTTTACCCCTACAGAACTTAATTGACTTGTAACAATTTTAAAATCATTTAAATGGTTTGCAACAGATCTGCCTTCTGACATATTCATATTAAATAACCTTTTCATAAGAAATACCTTGTTTGAGGCCAAGGGGTTTTCATATAGTTTCACCAGTGCCTTAATCAAACCCTCTATCGTTGTTTCCTTCGAAATGTTGAAGGCGGCTGACACTATGAGGCACAACCATACTGTTCTGAGTGCCTTTCTATCGAGAAGGTTCCATTCTTCATCTGTCATATCCATCAGCATCTTTATTTTTCCACCCAATGGTACGTATAGATCTTTCTGATACAGATAATCTTCCATCTACATCTTCCACAACGAGAAGTTTTGGCCATTAAATTTCTCGACCCTGAACTTACCATATTCTGCCATTGCTCCAACTTGAACCAGGAACCCTTCTTTCCTGCAAGTTTATCAGCCAAATAGACCTTTGGCTCTCATACCAGTTGTAAGAAAATTATATATTACAGAGCAATGGAACACATAGAACATTGCATAAATATAAACACAGAAAACGCATAAAACCAGAGAGACACAAATATACGTGGTTCACCTAGTTTGGGCTACGTCCACCCCGAACAACCAGTCCTTCCTTTCTATTATCCAGCAAAATGAAGAGACACAACCTACAATAGATCCATTGTAATATCCTCTATTTTCTCTCACAATCTCACCTCTCTATTTCTCACTCAGAGAATACACATCTATTCCACAGCCTCAATACGATGCCCTCATATGAAGAGAGGGGTTTCCTTCTAGGGAAAAAACCCCTAAACTAAACATAATTTCTATCGTTAGATCATCCGCCTAATGAATAGCCTAGATTGACTAGAAATTACTATACTTTTACAAGGCAATTTTACATCTATTTTTAGCTTTGGGGGTGCTACCCCCGAAACCCTTGCTGGGGGACTGCTGACTCTCGGACCCCCCATTCGAGGGGGATCGGCCCCCCTGAACCCTCGCAAGGGGGACAAGTCACCCCTTGCACCCCCCACATGGAGGGGTGTACAAACTTCCTGGGGTATACATTCGGCTAAAACAAAGATCTCTAAATAATCATGCTCCAAACGCAACAATCTCCCACTTGGAGAATAATTGTAGCAACTCCACCGCTGCTTCGTTTACTGGACAATGACTCCTCCTTGGACTTGGTTGTTTCTCATCTTCATCGTCATCCTTCAAGACCAATTGAAACTGAGCATATTCTCATTGGTTACAACTTTTGTTAGCATATCTGCAGGATTTTGGCTAGTGTGTATCTTTTCTAGCTTCAGCTCTCCATCTTCCAACACTGATCGTATGGAATGGTACTTGAGCTATATGTGTTCACTCCTTGAATGAAATGCTGAGTTCTTTGCAAGATGAATGTCACCTTGGCTATCACTGTATAATGTGCCCATATCATGCTTCTTACCCAATTCACCGATAAACCTTTGTAACCAAATCATTTCTTTACTAGCCTCTGTAGCAGCAACACATACTCTGTTTCTGTTGTTGAAAGTGCAATGACACTTTGGATTTTTGAAACTCAACTAATAGCTATTCCACCTACAATAAATACATATCCTATAGTGCTCCTATTATCTCTGTCACCTGCCATATCTACATCAACATATCCCCGTAGAGAAATGTTTGAACCATCAAATCATAATGCTTGATTTGTGGTACTTTTCAAATATATGAGAATCCATTTCACTGCCATCCAATGTTCCTTTCCTAGATTGTTCATGTACCTGCATACAACTCCCACTACATGTGCAATATTAGGCCTTGTGCAGATGTTACACAAAAATTGTCACCTTGACATTCTGCAATCTTTGTGAGTCTATCACCACTCATACTTTCCTCCTTTGTAAGTCTTAATCCTCAGTTATTCATATTAAGCCTTGAAAATAAGAGAAAGCCATTAAAAGTCTCTAAAACTCTGGTTCTGCACTTTCTCTTAGCATTACCTGTGGTCCCGCACCTAATGGTTATGTCCCCTGTGCACCTGACCGCTATGTCTCTGTGTTATGGGTGTGGACCCCTGTAAAAGTTAAAAAGGCACAAGTACATTCTTAAAAACTCACTTTGAGTCATTTCTTGAAGCTTCTAGAGGGAATCTTGAGGTGGCAAGTTCACTCCTTAAAGGTTCATGCATCCCATACCTTAAGGAGCTAACACCTTGATGTGAGGAGCTTATCCCTTTGAAGGAGGACTCTATCCCTTCATAGGTGGACCTATAACCTACTTCCTTTGCACTATAAAATGAAGCATTGGGATGGTTACTAGGGAGGTTGAAAGCTGAATATTTTTGAGGTGAAATGTTGCTAGAACTTAGTCTTCCTAATTGAGCTTTAGTGAGGAAATATTACATACCTCTTGATCTCATTTGGAAGAGTGTGAGGCTTGTCAAAGTAGAGGAGATTCCTGTTTTGGATCCTGGGAAGAACTTGTATAACATCAAGGCATCAAACGTTGTAAAGTTCTTCTATTTTAAAGTTAATACAATCAAGTTTATTTTTCTCAATAAGTTGTGTTTTATGGTTTATTTTATGGATTCCTTGATCACCATAATGAACATGATTTATTATATTAGCTATCCAGGTGTTATTTGATGTGTTCTTGTTTGTGATTACAGGTTTTCAAAAGGAAACTCTTTCGGACAGCTGAAGCATGGCTACCACCAACTAGCGTTGGACTTAAGGTAGGGTCTAAACACCTCTTTGTTTTTTATTAATGAATCGCAATATGTTTAGAGAAAGGTAGATTTGCTTGTCCTACTTGTTGTTAGATATCTGTTGATACTAGGGAGATTAGCCTTGTCCACAAGCTTGATTTATCTTGCCAACAAATTGGCACCTCCACTGGGGAACTGAATTTGGTTTTTTTATTTTCCTTTGTCTTTGACTTGAGAAACCTATTCTTGTTTCTTGTTTTTGCTTGATGTCTGTGGGATTGGGTAGTTTTTAGGATCTAGATTATTATTTTATTTTTTTTCGAAATTTTCAAGAGGACCGTACTCTCTTTTTATAAGACAATGCAGACATCTCCGCACTGTTCCTTTAGTGCACAGAGGGGTACCGCATCTAGTTCTACTGGAAGCCTGTGAACCCTGTCAAAAATTTTGAAAAACCTAAAATGTTTTCGTTAAATTAAGTTTAGGTTTTATTTAGGACTTTTAGTCTCTGCCCAGATCTGCATGTGTCCTGTCAAAAGTTTCTTGTGAGTAAGTTCCATTGGTATTTTTTGTTTTAGATGATTTTCTAGAATTTTTGCATGCCTAGATTGGTTTTCACTTGGTCTCTGTAGTGACTCAAATATTAGAAGCCTAAGAAACCTTAGATCACCTTGGTGTCTTTTTGTCTTCTTGATGAGTCTGGCTAGTTTGTGAAATCTGTCCTTGGTGAGAAAGAGATTTCATTTATCCTTGCAAATCTTTGAATGAACTTGGTCATAAGTTGTGAATTTCATTTTTATAAAAGAAAACATAACAAGGTGTTTTTTGATTGATTTGTTATTCTGAACAAATTAATCCTTAGTTTACTGAATAACTAAGTAAAATGTCTTCAAAAAGATTTGAAGCTTTTATCGATTAGGTTTTTAGAAGTTTTTAGATCTCAAGATTAGTTTTTAATAGTTTTGAGTGTTTTCTAGAAATTGTAGAATCTCTTTTGCAAGAATTGTTTTTTGTAGTTTTGAGTGTTGAAAAAGAAAAAGGGATTTATTTTTTGTGAGTATAATTAGTAGTCCCATTTTGAGTTTATTGAAAAAGACAAAAAGATTTTCTTTTCATTTACATGTTGAAGGAAAGATTGTTTTTCAAAGAATTGCATTCTCAACTCTTTCTTTTAGCTAGAAATTCATTGAAAGAAAAACGAATTGTTTATCCTTTTAGGTGCATTTTTTAGTGTTTTTGGAGTCGAGTCTTCACACCATCAAAGTTTCATCTCCATACCTATTGACTTAAGAAACAACCTATAAAAGTAACGCTTAATTAAAATTGATCTACCAATCTTTTTATTTCTAGGGCTCTTATCACCAATATAGCTTAGGCTAGTATCGTGGAGTAGGGAGTAATTAACTCTCCAAGATAGTTAAAACAAACAAGTAGCTATATCTTGCGGTAGGAAATAAATCCAATTGTAATTGATATAATCTGGGAAGCTCCTCTTAAAGGAGTCAATCACGAGATCATGTATGAACCTTTGAGACAATCAATTCTGTCTCATTGGGAAAGATAAAAGATTTGCGTGTATTAAAAATGGTAAACCTCGGATTAACCATTGTCAAGGAGCCTGGGGTCACTTGTTGGTAAACCTCGGATTGATCATTGTCGAGGAGCCTTCAAGGGGATTGAGCTTTGTTACTCTGCTCTTGCACATAGATCGGATCGTAGACTGTTCCCCCAATTGTATTTGTTACTGTTGGTAACCTTAGTGACCATAATCTTAATATTCTTTCCTAAGGTGATGGTGAAGGACGAGTCTCACTGTACCTGGAGAAGACGTCGACTAGAATCACTTGGATTCTTTGGGGGGGTTCTCTTCACTCAAGACAGTTTTGTGAAGAAACTTGTGCCAGTCTGTTTCATTAAGCAGGTTGTCAGGGTAACTGTTCCAACTGCTCTTTCTATATTGAATCCTGCGACGTTGGATTTCATCACCAACTAGTGTTTTTGGTATGGAAAGTTACTGTTTGTGTGTGGTTTGAACTCTTAGATTTTTTAGGGGTGTGATTCAATTGTTTGGTTATTTAGAGACTCTATGTGGTTTTATTGAGATTTCCTTTGTTTTCGTGTGAAGTAATTAAATATTTAATCATGGCTGAATTACTGAGACAATCCCGTAGACTTCGGGGTCAACCTCCCGAGTATAAACCAAGTCAGCTTGAAGGGCTATGAGCTCTTTGTATCACCTAGTGACAGCAGAGTTGGGTTACCGGAGGTCGGAGAGTCACCCTTAATTGTTCATCCTAATTATCAAGTTCAAGCAACAGAGTATGTTTTTGAACCAATTTCATTTTCCGAAGTTACTGGCAGTATTTCTCATACTAGTGAATTAATTGAAGAACCTAAAATTTCTGAGCCTAAAACCGAACCTACTACTACTCCATGTTCAGGATTTTCTTCTCCAACTTCTAGTGGTCCTGGTTCACCCAGGGTAGGAAGTATCATTACCCAAAATCTTCCTTCTGGACTCATTTCTATTGAAGAACTTGTTAGTCTGGACGAAGACACAACTCTCCCTGAAAATCAACTGACTTTAGAACTTAGGGAGCGTGAATCAATCTTCTACAGTCCATTTAGGAGTGATGCTTGGTACATATCATTGACGAACTTTTTAGAAAACCCGGTCTTAGTTTTTCACCACCTTGAATTCCTTTTCATCCTATGCCCATAAGTTATTATCCTCCTTTGAATATGTCGAAACGGTCATCCATGTTTTCGCAAACATCGGAAACATTTTTATATGGCGGTCCTTCTATTCCTTCTGGGTATCAGACACTCACTAGTACTTTTTCATGAGCATCTCCTCAACTAATTGAACATGGGATATCAATTGGTAATAACAAAACTCAAGTGTCGAGCATAAAAGAAATTCTTATGATGTTTGGTACTATTCCAAATCCACAACCTCAAGGTAGTCATTTACCGCCTGAAGGGAAACCTCAAGGTAGTTAGTCACCGCTTGGAGGGAAACCTCAAGGTAGTCAGTCACCGCCTAGGGGGCAACCTCAAGGTACTCAATTACCGTGTAGGGGAAACCTCAAGGTAGTAGGTTACTGCCTGGGGGGCAACCTCAAGGTGGTCAGTTACCGCCTGGGGGGCGACCTCAAGGATAGTACATACCTCAAGGTCAACCCAAGACTCAATATATACCTCAAGATCAACCCTAGTATCAATATGTACCTCAAATTCAACCCCAGTTTCAGTATGTGTCTCAAGGTTATCAACCTCAAGATCAATACCAAACTCAAGGTTTCCAACACCTTCTAGTCAACCATTTGTACAAGGAGATGGAAATGTACCATTTAATTATCAGTCCTATGCTCAACCCATTATGGCCCTTCATACACTCAACCTTAAATGGGTTTATACCCTGGAATGAACATGGTGCGGGATCCATCTCAAACTCAATAGATTTTGCAACGTAATGTGCAATTATCAAGTCAACATGGACAACCTTTGGTTTCTGGTCCAACCCAGCGATTTGTCCAGCCTACTATTCAAACTTCTGCACTTGGTGTAGTTCATCAGTCTGGGCCTAGTTCACCTCAAACTCCGCCTCAAACTACTACTGTAACTACTACAGCTTCTTTTCAATCTACCCCACCTACTTCTGGAGTACCGGTAGCTCTAGTTTCCACTGTTCTTGCATCAACTCCTCAAGCCTCTTTACCATAGTCAGGACCTACAATTCAAACTTTGGTTCAAATCCCTGTAGGACAACCTGGTCCAAGTATGATTGTCACAACTCAACCACATTTCACTTAACAACCATACCAAGGACAGTACCAATTCGGTCCTGCTATACAAAGCCCAGTTTATCAGTACCAACCGTACCCTGGATATACTTATTAGCAACCTCAACAACCCCAGTTTGGTCCGGTTAATCCTGGTTTTCAGAGAGGATATAATATTCCAAATGCAAATCCAATTCTAGGTTATCATGGATATTCTCCTCCTAGGGTTGGACTTGTTACCCAATGTTTTCGCGACCCTAACTGTCAATTACCATTTATAGCAACTTTGGATTTACCTGATTTGTCGTGCCTTACAAGCGATCCAATTAATTATCTTCTGTATTGGCTGCCAATGCTGAATAAGTTGCCCAGTGATATCCCAAAGTTTGAGGGTAATTCAGGAGAGGATCCGTCAAACCATGTGATGACTTATTACCTCTGGCATCTAATTCCATTATCGATGATTCAATTTGCTTACGTCTTTTTCAACGCACTTTGATTGGTCTTGCTACCAAATGGTACATTGAGTTACCATGAGGCTCTTTTCATAATTTTAGTCAGCTAGCCACTTCTTTCTTAACTCATTTTCAGTTGCCTGTCAGATACGAAAATGGCACGGTATTATTAACTTCATTAAAATAGTCAACGTCCACATATATTTCATACATATTCATGAATGGAGACATAGATGATGTTTAGTGAAAGTTTTTATTCGGGATCAAATTTTAGCAGAATGGTTTGTTAAATCATTATTACATAAAATCACTGAGGATGTAGCTAAGGTAGGACTTGTTACTGAAGAGAAAGTAATTGCTGAGGCTCAGTACCTTGACCTCGTCTATACACAGTCAGGTACTTTACATGAAAAAATCCCCGAACTTCCGAAGCACAATCAAATAACTGCAGCTCCTTTAGGGTCTCATGCTGCTGATGATATGATTGGCTCAGTTAGTACCAAAAGCAAGAAGAAACCTTCTCCTATTATAACTTTACCAGATTCCCCGATAGGAGACTCTTCCACTGAAATTCCTGTCGATATCCATGTCGTAGAATGCTCTACGGCCAAATCAAAATCCAGTGGTAAAAAGAAGGGGAAGAAGAAAAATAAACAAAACTCAAAAGAGAAATCAGATAAAAATGAATCTACTGATGAGAAACGTAAATCTCGCTATCCTTGTCTCATTTGTGAAGAAGAGAATTTTACAAGAGACTGCCCACATCGAGTTGAGGTTGCGAAAATCATCAAAGGTTATCAAACACCTATTGTCTTGAAGGATCCTTTTTCCTAGCCAAGACAGTAAGATGATTGGTTCTTCCTCAAATGCCTCAGAAGAACCCATTATGATGATGTCCCATGTCAGGATTGCGATGCGATCGCAAGATTATGGTAGTAAAAATCCTGTTGGTGGTAAGGAAGCAGAATCTTCTAATTCAAACCCATCAACTTCAACTCCTTCTGGTTCTAATCTGCTATAGATCGAGAAACCTAACCCAAACTTAGTAATCAAACCACCTGCAAAAGGTATACTTCAGAAGTCAACTTTCAATCCATATGCGAGAGCTACTCAGAATTATAACATTGTTGAAGACTTAGCTATTTCTCCTTCAGCAATGTCGCCTTTAGAGGTGCTGCAATCATGCCCAGCATAGTGTAAATTACTATTGTCTACTATAGGAGCTGTTGATATTCAGGATTCGAACCTAATAATCTTCGATTTAGAGAATAGTACACCTCACCTACCTCATCAAATGGCTTTCCAGATTCCAGCATTAGTAAAAAATAGACCTTACTTTCGAACTATGATTGATGAGGGAGCTTCTACGTCTATTATGTCAATTCACTATTGGAGATTGCTTGGTTCTCCTACACTCAATCAATCCCCGATGATTCTAAAGGCTTTTGATGGCCGACGGTTCCATCCTTTTGGCATTTTGTAGGATTTACCTATAGGGGTTGAAGGAAAAACTATAAATCTAGATATGGAAGTGGTTGATGCTCCTCTAGATTACAACCTTCTCTTGGGTCGCAGTTGGTCTTACGCTATGACTGCTACTGTTTCATTGGTCTTTCGGCTTATCAAGTTTCCTCATAATGGAAAGATCGTTATGATAGACTAGCTGACTTATTTTTCATCTGACCCAGCCTCTTTTGATGGTTTTCAACATGTCGGTAAAACAACTATCCCTTATAAGGATATTGGGGTAGGTTTGATTAAATATTCTGGTTTACTAGGAACTTTTTCTTTTCCTTCTCCTAATGTATCACCTTATTTTGCAACTATTCATATGATTTCATCGAACACTATTTCTTTTGATGATCCTTGGATCGTACATTCCGATTCTAAGGTGGATTCATTTGGTAATGCCATCCCTTTGAGTCCCTTTGGAATTGCATATCAGGTTGTGCAGTCGTTTTCTGACTCTTGTTCAACCGAAATCAATCCATTAAATGTGGTCCATGGAGAATCACTTTCATTATCAACCTCAGCTTCAACAACATTTTCTGATCCTATTCATACTGATGAGCAGATTCGTGAACTTTTTACTGTTGATGATTTACCATGGGAAGATCTTCATCATCGATCTTCATTTTTACCTGAGCTTGATTATTTTGAAAATGATTTTTCATCTATTTTTACCGCTGATTATGTCAAAGAACCACACAATCCATTGCAACATCCTGATTCTGAGTTGAATTTGGGAAATATCTCTCGAACAGTTCCTATTAACATTTCAATGAAACCCATAATTATTGAAAACAATCATATAGGTGATTCTTGTACGAATGATGAAATCTGAACTTATAAATCCCTATTTCAAGAATTCTGTGATGTGTTTTCCTGGTCATATGAAGAAATGCCAGGAATCAATCCACCAATTTTTGTCCATGAAATTAAAACTTACCTCGATGCTAAACCTGTCTGGCAACATTTGCAATCAAATACATCTACGAAAAGCTGCTACTATTAAAGCTGAAGTTGAGAAATTACTTCGAGAAAGTTTCATTTATCCAATTCCCTTAACGGATTGGGTATCGAATATTGTTCTTGTTAACAAAAAGCAAGGAACAATAATATGTATCGATTATAGGGATATTAATCGAGCTTGTCCTAAAGATAATTATCCAACCCCTATATCGATCAAATTATTGATGATTATGCCGACAATGAAATGTTCTCCTTTATGGATGGTTTTTCCAATTAAAATCAAATCAACATTCTCCCTGCTGATCAACCTAAAACAGCTTTGATTTCTCCATGGGGGACATTTGCTTATTGCAAATTAACTTTTGGACTGAAGAACGTCGAAGCAACTTTTCAAAGGGCTATGTCTTACGCATTTCATGACATCAAGCACATTGTGGAGCCTTATCTCGATGATTTACCTACTCATTCATTATGTAGAGCCGATCATCTCACTCATTTACGAGCAATCTTTATGAGATGTAGGCATTATCGAATTAGGATGAATCCACACAAATGTGTTTTCTGTATATAAACGGGTCGTTTACTGGGATTTTTTGTTTTAAAAGCTGGCATTCATGTCGATACCTCGAAGGTTGAAGCTATTGTCAAATTACCTCCTCCTTCGACTCTTCCCCAACTCCAAAATTTGCAAGGGAAAGCATACTTTTTATGTCATTTCATTCCTAACTACACCGAGATAACGAAAAGTTTTACCAAGTTGTTGAAACAGAATACTCCATTTGTTTGGGATGAGATAGCTAATAAATCTTTTGATGCACTTAAACATGCGTTAACCCATGCACCGTTATTGCATCCTCCCAACTACAACCAATATTACTTCTTGTACCTCACCGCTTCTCATTCCACCATTGGGATGGTATTAGTTCAGGAAGATGAATTCAACAGTGAACATGTGATTTACTATCTTAGTCGAACTTTGAATCTGACTAAGCTTAAATATTCGCATGTGGAGAAATTGGTCTTGGCAGTTGTTCAAGTTGTCCAAAGATTTCGTCACTACATCTTATTACGCAAAACCACGATAGTTTCTGACTGTAACCCTATGACATATATTTTGACCAAACAATTTCTAGGTGGCAAGTATTCCAAATGGATAGTTATCCTACAAGAATTTGACTTGGAATTTGAAAAATCCAAGGCAAAGAAATCTTTGGGTTTTGTGGAACTGATGTGTGATTTCACGCGTACTCATACTGAAACTGCGGCAGAAGAACCCATTGCAGACTAATCCTTGTTTCTTATCAGTACTCTTGATCCATGGTATGGAGATATAATTGTTTATCTCCAAACCCAATATTTTTGCCCTGAAATTTCATGATCTTAGCAAAGGAAAATATGTTTCCAATCCCAACAATACAATATTATTGGAGATACACTCTATCGTCGTGGGGTAGATTTGTTTTCCAACATTGTCTAACTTATGAAGAAGCTGAAAAGGTTCTGAATGACTGTCACTCTGGAGCATGTGGTGGTCATATGTCTAGGTATGCCACAACCCAAAAGATATTGCACACTGGTTATTTCTGGCCATCCTTATTTAAAGATTGTATCTATGTAGTCTGGAAATGCCACAATTCTCAAATTTTTTATCGTAAGATGTGTGCTCCACCTGCTTCTCTCCACCCTATAATTTTTGTTGGTCCTTTCACAAAGTGGGGTATCGAATTTATTACATGTAACCCTCACTTGGACGGGGGCATGCGTATATCATCCTTGCAGTAGATTATTTTACTAAGTGGGTCGAGGCGATGTCCACATTTTCGGTAGACGACAAAATTGCTGCAATTTTCATTTTCAAGCATATAATTGCTAGATTCAGTGTTCCTCAAGCTATTATTACTGATCATGGAAGTCATTTTCGAAACATCATGATGACTGAATTGACAGATCAACTTGGCCTGTGTCATGATAGTTCTACTCCATATTATCCACAGGCTAATGGTCTAGTTGAAGCTATCAATAAAGTTATAGTCACTATGATCCAATGAATCATTGGTATTCATAGGTCGAATTGGAATAACATGTTATTTTGAGCACTTTGGGCATATTGAACCTCAGTAAAAACATCAACTGGTTTCACTCCTTTTCAACTAGTTTACAGGTTGGAAGCAGTGTTACCCATTGAATGTAAAATTTCGTCATTGCAAATAGCCATAGAATTACTCCCAGCCACTTCTGAAGAGGAGAAACATTTTTTGTGCTTAGCTCAACTAGATGAGAATCAACGTGATGTTGCATTAGCAATTGAGATTCATGCAAAATGAATAAAAGCTCAGTACGACCGAAAATTTACACCTCGTAATTTTTTGGAAGGAGACCTAGTTTTACTATACGATCAAGCAAACGATAAGCTAGGGGCTGGAAAATTTGTACCTATGTGGCATGGTCCTTATGTTGTTAAGCAAAGCTGGCAAAAGGGGCCTATGAATTGGTAGATTTTGACGGCATACCTTTGGGTAAACCCAAAAATGGGCTTTATTTGAAAAGATATTATGCTTAAATTTTGGTGTAGAAATTTTTATTAGAATAGTTTCTTTTTAGTTGGTGTGTTTTAGACTAGGAAAGTGTGCCTAGTTTTGAGAGTGTTTTTATCATTATTCTTGCTTATCTTGATTTTACTCTTGATATTGCAGATTTCGACGTCTCTTCAAACATACATTGGTTTTGCTGATGGTGCTTGTCATAATACATGGAACATTTCTTCCGCAGCTTGGGTTATCTATTCACCCTCTGACGAGTTAGTATCTATGCATGGGGTAAGCCTCGGTCAAACAATGAATAACATTGCAGAGTATAGTGCAGTGATTCAGTTATTATCTAAGTCCATCTCATTTAGGATTCAGAGTTTGATTGTTAGGTTAGATTCTGAACTCGTTGTATTACAGCTTGACAGGGTGTATGCCATTAAAAATCCAATGTTATTAAGATTATTTTTGAGAGTTCGTCTCTTGGAACGTGAATTTGACTACATTGAATATCAGCATATTCCAAGATATTTAAATACATTAGCAGATGCAGTTGCTTATCGAATGTTTAATAGAAATTTGCAATAATCAAGACAGTAAATTTAAAAACATTCCATAACATGTTATAGAAGATAGCTAGCAATAATGATATATCATAGCATAGAAGTGTGTCAAATATACATCGTCTTCGATCATAGGTTGAAAAACACCTTATGATCGGCAAAAATGATAGTACAAAAAGACATAAAATGTCGTATGAGTCTACAAAGGTGATCATCCTATCCCTGATGATGATCACGATAAGAAACTACTACTCGGGCCACCCTAAAAAGGAACCTCCTAAAAGCTCCTGGCACCCCAATCACGTAACGTTGTAGCCTAAGTGGAATATCATCTATGCTAGTCTCTGGAATATCTACTATCAAAAGCTCTAGATGATTCTCCAATTCGATTAGGGTCTCTGTTGATTGGTCCTATGGGGTCGGTACTACTACAGCAGGGTGTCTCCTCTCATAGGGCTAGAGAGTAGCTGGTCGTCGTGAACCCACATCTGCATTTAAAACTTTTTACTGTCAGTTTTGGACGATTTTAAAAAACAAAAAAAAAATTAGTTAAAAATTTCGAAAGTATTGAAAATGATTTTACCTGAATCATCCCATTGCTCTCCTGGTGGAAGAGCCATGTCTGGATCACCACGATAATCCATCCCAACATATGGAAAATCTTGAATCACAAAAAGTTGGTTCCTCAACCAACGAAAATACTCAGGTGGAAATCGGACAACCTATGAACCCTCCTCAGGATAACGAGCCATCACTACAACCCAACGCATAATCCCATGCTCTCGAGGAAGTCCAGCCTCAACGGAAAGCTGTTGTGGGACCAACATAGGGACCCTCTCTGGACCAAATCTCACAACCAAGAAACCATATCCAAAGTTTTTTAGTTGTCCATTCTTTGCTCTAGTCAGTTGGCCTTTCACATTCGCCAACACAGCCTCGCACCAGTTGAAGATGGTGCCTCGATAACAGTCTATTACCATTCACATCTGGGATCCAGTAGCTACATGAAATGTTGTGCTCCCGCATAGTCTGGTGGCAGTAAATGTGATTACTTTAAGTTCGGGATGAGAGATATTTTTAATATCTATCTGTTTGTCCTCTGTTTGGTCATTGCAAAACTCTATTCGAAGACTAGTGACAGGCTAGCCACCTGGCCTAGTCCCGAATAGAGATAATCGTTCACCTCTCTTGGGAAAACTAGTCAAGAAATATATGTCCTCTAGCTCGATTTCGAGCCAGTGACCACCAATTATGAAACATTGGTCATGTGTGCTCCACCTGTCTAGCAATCATTGCAAGAAGTCTACTTGGGCCCTCATGCCAGGTATGGCCCATAATTTAAATAGTCTTCATGCTTTTAATGCTCGCATTGTAGGTGGATGAATTAATGCAGAAAGATCCACATCTTCGCGCTCGCATTCCTACCAAATGAGCATTTTGTATATCCTACATTGCAAAAAGGCGTATTAGAACAATTTAGTTCAAAAACTTTTGGGCGGAAATGGAAAAATTGAAATTTTAAAACCTATTTCGTGGGGTCCGCACCCACTAGTTAAGGACAGTGCATATGTCTGCACTTGTCCTTAGCAACAAGTGCGGAACCCTGAATTTTTCCTTTGTACAAAAAAGTTGGGGTCTGCAAGGGCCACATGTTGCACCTGCAAACCCCCGCAAGTGGATTTTTAAACGAAATTTTCCTTAAAAAATCAATTTTAAATCCCTAAAATGAAAATTAAACGGTTGAAATGCAAGATAGGAATGGTGTGGATTACCTGGAGCTAATGGTTTTCGATTCCAACAGCCAAATTTTCCACAATCTTCACAGGAAGTTTCTTACCCAAAATCTCTTACTTCTCACTCTAAAGTTAAACGGTGAAAATGAATTTACAAAATCCATTTTTATAAGCTTTTTTGAATAAATAAATTTTTAATTTGTTTATTTTTCACTTTAAAAATGTAACTTTTTGATGCATTTTTATTTATTTTAAACAGGTATGAGTAACGTTTTTATTTTTTATGCAAAATATTGGATTTCTAGGGAGAATTGATCATTTTCAATAAAGAGCATATTTTTCACTTTTTCAGACTCTTCCAAAATTTATGAAAAAGCGAAACATTGGAGTCCTCTTTAAGCTCTTTTCTGACTCGTAAAATATGAAAAGATTTTCAAGTTTTTTCTTTTTAAACTCGTTAAAACGGAATTAAAAAGATGATCCACTTACAGCTCTTTTCTGACCGTATAAACATGAAAAGATTGCTGGATTTTTGTCATTTCAAGTTTGATATTGGTTATAAAATTATGTGTTTTTTATGGATTTTTTCCTTTTTCAGATCGAAGTCACTAATTATGAAAATTACTCCTTGATCATAATGGTCAAGCGGTTCTCTCAAGTATTATTTTATACTTTTTCGGGCTTGGGGGGCACAAGTTTACGAAAAAGGACACCCATGGAGTTTTCTTAAGTTTTTTTTTCTGACTCCCTAAAATTGAAAAACATTGAGTTTTCCTATATTGGACTCGTTAAAATTCAACAGTAAAGGACCTGTTCAATTTTAAACAGGAACAGACCACTCCTTCTTAGGGTTCGAATTTTAAACTAAGTTGGATTCATCCGAAGGATGAGCTTATAATCAAGCAAATGTTATCCTCTTCAAGCTTGTCAAAAATAAAGAGGTACTTGCCATAAACGGTGGGGGAAAAGATAGAAAAATGAACCTGTTTGTTATACTTTGTGTTTTAGAAAAGCAGTTAACCACTCTTGAACACGACACTTTTTGTTCACCTGGGTTGGGAAATCCTTTTCCTAACAGTTAATCAAACCATATTGAAAGTCTTCAGCCAGTTTTTGGGTATTAGTTTTGGGTCAATTGTCACCAAACCATCTGTGGTGTCGTTATGTGTTCAAGAGGTTAGTTCAAATAAACCATTCAGTTGCAAAATATCTGTCATCCATTTTGACCATCCCTTAGTTAGTCCTTGCCAAATATATTTCTTCAAAACTTGATCTATGATTTTGTGTTGTGGGCTTGCCTACAACAGATCACTTCTATTGACTTCAACTCATTATCTAGAAAGATGATCTAGAAATCGTCAGTACCTTTCAATCTGCATGCCTTAATGGCGGGTTTCTCGCCTTCAACGATAGGTTGCATCATTGACCTTCAATCAAAGGATTCTTTGACATGTTCAACATCAGCTCATTTATTCACATTTCATGGATTGTACTGAGTACTTTGACAACCATTGACATTACTGGTGGTTTCTCTCGCACTTGTTAACAGTTCACATCATTGTCTGGTAATCAAGTGGTTTCTACCATGTTCAACTTCAACACGTTCATTCACATGGATAGAACCGTACTAGTTCGGGAAGCAGAAATCAAAACCCTGGATCTAGTTTCTACCATCTAGGCTGTGAGGAATTTTGTTATTCATTATACAATGACTATTCATAAAAAAATGGTTGCGTCCATACTGTGCCTACATATGTCTATACTTGTGATGTATTACAAAATCATTCCTATATCAGAATAGTTTAGTTAATTTTCTAGTTAGTTTTGATCTGAGCATGGGAATGCCTACCTCAGCAATGATATGTTCAATATATATATTTTGCATTGAATTTTTTTACAGGTTCCGACCAGGGTGTCCACAAGATAATCCTTGAAATGATAAAGTACTTCACTCTTCTTAGATGACAAATACTCTCCTCATCTATTATAGACTTTGCACTTTAGGGGGCAATCTGTTGCACAAAAATTGTCACCTTGACATTTTGCAATCTATGTGAGTCTATCACCACTCGTACTTTCCTCCTTTACAAGTCTTAAGCCTTAGTTTTTCATATTAAGCCCTGAAAATAAGAGAAAACCCTTAAAAGTTTCTAAAACTCTGGTTCCACACTTTCTCTTAGCATTACCTGTAGTCCCACACCTAATGGTCATGTCCCCTGTGCACCTGACCGCTCTATCTCTATGTTATGGGTGCGGACCCCTGTAAAAGTTAAAAAGGCGCAAGTACATTCTTAAAAACTCACTTTGAGTCATTTCTGGAAGCTTCTAAAGGGAATCTTGAGGTGGTAAGTTCACTCCTTAAAGTTTCATCCATCCCATACCTTAAGGAGCTAACCCCTTGATGTGAGGAGCTTATCCCTTTGAAGGAGGACTCTATCCCTTCATAGGTGGACCTGTAACCTCCTTCCTTTGCACTATAAAATGAAGCATTGGGATGGTTACTGGGGAGGTTGAAAGCTGAATATTTTTGAGGTTAAATGTTGCTGGAACTTAGTCTTCCTAATTGAGCTTTTGTGAGGAAATATTACATACCTCTTGATCTCATTTGGAAGAGTGTGAGGCTTGTCAAAGTAGAGGAGGTTCCTGTTTTGGACCCTGGGAAGAACTTGTACAACATCAAGGCACCAAAGGTTGTAAAGTTCTTCTATTTCAAGGTTAATACAATCAAGTTTATTTTTCTCAATAAGTTGTGTTTTATGGTTTATTTTATGGATTCCTTGATCACCATAATGAACATGATTTATTATATAAGCTATGCAGTTGTTATTTTATGTGTGCTTGTTTGTGATTGCAAGTTCTCAAAAGGAAACTCTTTCGGACGGTTGAAGCATGGCTGCCACAAACTAGCGTTGGACTTAAGGTAGGGTCTAAACACCTCTTTAGTTTTTATTAATGAATCAAAATATCTTTAGAGAAAGGTAGATTTTCTTGTCTTGCTTGTTTCTAGATATATGTTGATACTAGGGAGATTGGCCTTGTCTGTAAGATTGATTTATCCGACCAATACGAGACCATTACATACATTATGCTTCCAACTACTGATGCATATGGAACTTTAGACAAATAATCCATGTCTTCTTCGGTCTTTGGGCACATTCCCTTACTAAATTTGAAATGACTAGCAAAAGGTGTACTAACTGGTTTTCCATTATGCATATTAAAAATTTTCAACACCTTTTGTATGTACTCATTTTGAGACAATGTTAATTTGTGATTTTTCAGGTCTCTAGTTATTCCCATACCAAGGATTTGTTTTGTAGCTCCCAAATCCTTTATTGCAAATGAATTTGCTACTTTTCTTTTGAGCACATTTATTTCCTACATGTTAGACCCTACAATAAGCATGTCATTCACATACAATAACAATATAATATAACTGCCATCATTTTTCTTTTTCAGATAAACACAATGATCAGAGTGACATCTAGTATAACCTTGTTCAGACATAAACTTGTCAAAATTTAGATACCACTGCCTTGGAGCTGGTTTTAAGCCATACAAGCTCTTCTTCAACCTACACACTAATTTCTCCTTCCATTTTACCTCATATCCTTATGGCTGTTGCGTATATATATCTTCCTCCAAATCCCCATGGAGAAAGGTTTTCTTTACATCTAACTACTCAAGATGCAAATCTTCAACTACTACTAGACTTAAAATAGTTTTGATTGAAGTCATTTTAACAACAGGAGAAAATATTTCATCAAAATCAATACCTTTCTTTTGTGCAAACCCCTTCACCACAGGTCTAGCTTTGTACCTCTATTTTCCTCCATCTTCTTCCTTCATCCTGTAAACCCATTTATTCTGCAATGTAGTTTTACCTGCAGGAAACCTAACTAAGTCCCAAGTCTGGTTATGTGTTAAGGAGTCCATCTCTTATTCCATGGCTAGCTCTCAATTCTTCCTGCTTTCAACCTACATTGCTTCTTCATAACATTCGGGTTCACCAAAATCATTTAACAATAAATAATATAATGAAGGAGAGTATCATTCAAGGGGTATACTTATCCTGGTAGATCTTCTAACACCACTTTCACGTGTTTGGGGTGCATGTTGCTATTATGGTGGTTGCTATTGTTGCGGTTGTTGATTATTATTATTTTCAAGCACCTTTACTTTTTCAGTGATGTTATCAAGAACTGTGTATTCCTTGTTTTCTTTTTCCTGTTTCTTTTCCTACAACTGATTCTTATACAAGACCTTTTCATTGAATATTACATATCTGCTCCTAATGATTTTTTGATTTTCATAATCATATAAACAATAACCAAAATCATTAACACCATATCCAATAAAAGTACATTTCTTTGATTTTTCCTCAAGCTTTGCTCTATTTTCTTTATTAATATGGACAAAGGCCTCACAACCAAAAGGCTTTAAAAAAGAATAGTTTACCTTTTTACCTGTCCATGCTTTCTCTGGAACACCACCATCCAAGGAATTTGAATGCCCTCTGTTTATTAGATAAACAACAATATCTACAACATCTGCCAAAAATTGTAAGGGCAATCCTGCATGCAATCTCATGCACCTTGCACTCTCCATGATTGTTTTGTTCATCCTTTCTGACACACCATTTTCTTGTTGTCTTCTTGGAACTATCTTCTCTCTGCGAATTCCATGCTCTGAACAGTACCTATCAAACTCTTTGCTGCAATATTCACCTCCATTGTCTGATCTGAGACACCTTCAATTTCTTTCCTGTCTCAATCTCAACCAAAGCTTTCCATTTCTTGAAAGTATCAAATACATCATATTTATTCTTAAAACAATAAATCCAAGTTTTTATAGTTGCATCATCAATAAAAGTAACATAATAATGAGAGCCACTGAGAGATGATACCTGAGCAGGTCCCCATACATCTATATCCACAAGCTCTAATTTTTCGCTCTTCTTTTCATTCCCAACTCTAAGAAATCTGACTCTCTTCTATTTTCCATAAATGCAATTCTCGCAGAAGTCCAAATCAACATTCTTCAAACCCAACAACAAATTCCTTGAGTGAAGAATCTTCAACCCCTTCTCACTCATGTGTCCGAGCCTATGATGCCATAATGCTGCATCTACTCCTTTGGAAGTTAAAGAATTAACATAGTTAGAAATACCATTGCATAAATACAATGTACCAACCTTTTCACCTTTTGCTATTACCAGGGCTCCTTTGGTGACCTTCCAAGATTTATCTATGAAATTTGTCACACAACCTTCACCGCCTAACTTCCCTGTTGAAATCAGATTTTTCTTCAGATCTGGAACATGCCTTACCTCCTTTAGTAGCCATTGGTTTCCATTCTACTATTTTACAAGAATCTTACCCATTCCAAGGATTTGTTTTGCAGCTCCCAAATCCTTCATTGCAATTGAATTTGCCAATTTTCTTTTGAGCACATTTATTTCCTACATGTTAGACCCTACAAGAAGCATGTCATCCACATACAATAACAATATAATATAGCTGCCATCATTTTTCTTTTTCAAATAGACATAATGATCTGAGTGACATCTAATATAACCTTGTTTAGACATAAACTTGTCAAATTTTAGATACCACTGGCTTGGACCTGTTTTAAGCCATACGAGGTCTTCTTCAACCTGCACACTAGTTTCTTCTTCCCTTTCACCTCATATCCTTGTGGCTGCTGCATATATATCTCTTCCTCCAAATCCCCATGGAGAAAGGCTGTTTTTACATTTAACTGCTCAAAATGCAAATCTTCAACTGCTACTAGACTTAAAATAGTTCTGATTGAAGTCATTTTAACAACAAGAAAAAATATTTCATCAAAATCAATACCTTTCTTCTGTGCAAACCCAATCACCACAAGTTTAGCTTTGTACCTCTGTTTTCCTCCATCTTCTTCCTTCATCCCGTAAACCCATTTATTCTGCAATGTAGTTTTACCTGTAGGAAACTTAACTAAGTCCCATGTCGAGTCATGCATTAAGGAGTCCATCTCTTCTTCCATGGCTAGCTTCCACTTCTTCCTACCTTCAACCTACATTTCTTCTTCGTAACATTTGGGTTCAGCAAAATCAGTCAACAATAAATAATATAATGAAGGAGAGTATCGTTTAGGGGGTATACTTATCCTGGTAGATCTTCTAACACCAATTTCAGTTGTTTGGGGTGCTTGTTGCTGTTGTGGTGGTTGTTGTTGTGGTTGTTGATTATTATTATTTTTAGGCACCTTTAGTTTTTCAGTGATCTCATCAAGAACTGTGTATTCCTTGTTTTCTTTTTCCTGTTTCTTTTCCTGCAACTAATTCTTATACAAGACCTTTTCATTGAATATTATATCTCTTCTCCTAATGATTTTTTGATTTTAATAATCATATAAACGATAACCAAAATCATTAACACCATATCCTATAAAGGTACATACCTTTGATTTTTCCTCAAGCTTTGTTCTATTTTCGTTATTAATATGGACAAACGCCTCACAACCAAAAGGCTTTAAAAAAGAATAGTTTACCTTTTTACCCGTCCATGCTTCCTCTAGAACACCACCATCCAAGGAACTTGAAGGCCCTCTCTTTATTAGATAAACAACAGTATCTGCAACATCTGCCAAAAATTGTAAAGGCAATCTTGCATGCAATCTGATGCACCTTGCATGCTCCATGATTGTTCTGTTCACCCTTTCTGACACACCATTTTCTTGTGTTGTTCTTGGAATTGTCTTCTCTTTGCGAATTCCATGCTTTGAACAGTACCTATCAAACTCTTTATTGCAATATTCACCTCCATTGTTTGATCTAAGATACTTCAATTTCTTTCTTGTCTCAATCTCAACCAAAGCTTTCCATTTCTTGAAAGTATCAAATAAATCAGATTTATTCTTAATACAATAAATCCAAGTTTTTATAGTTGCATCATCAATAAAAGTAACAAAATAATGAGAGCCACTAATAGATGATACTTGAGTAGGTCCCCATACGTCTGTATGCACAAGCTCTAATTTTCTACTCTTATTTTCTTTCCCAACTCTAAGAAATCTGACTCTCTTCTATTTTCCATAAATGCAATTCTCACATAAGTCTAAATCAACATTCTTCAAACCCGGCAACAAATTCCTTGAGTGAAGAATCTTCATCCCCTTCTCACTCATGTGTCCGAGCCTATGATGCCATAATGCTGCATCTGCTCCTTTGGAAGTTAAAGCATTAACATAGTTAGAAATACCATTACATAATACAATGTACCAACCCTTTCACCTTTTGCTATTACCAGGGCTCCTTTGGTGACCTTCCAAGCTTTATCTGTGAAAGTTGTAACACAACCTTCATCGCCTAACTGCCTTGTTGAAATCAGATTTTTCTTCAGATCTGGAGCATGCCTTACCTCCTTTAGTAGCCATTGGTTTCCATTCTGTTATTTTACAAGAACCTTACCCATTCCAACAATTTTACAGGGTTTATCGTCACTCAAACTGACTTGTCCAAAATCTCCTTTAACATAGTCATGAAAATATTTCTTATCACGTCTGTCATGGAATGAGGCCCCTAAATCTACCACCCAAGAATCAGTAATATTTTCGAAAGAAAGAATCAAAGCATCTTGTAATACCTCACCTGTCACATTTGCTTCATGATTGTTTTCTTACTGTGCATCTCCTTCTTTTCCCTTCTGAGATCTACAGTCTTTCTTTAGGTGTCATTTCTTTCCACATTTGCAGGAGACTATCCCTGATCTAGACTTGGATCTGCCTTTCCTTGATTTACTGCAATATCCTGAGCTCTTTCCTCTTTCCATTTTTCTTCCCCTAGACTTTTCACTCAAAGCATTACCCGATGTCTCATCGGAGCTTTTCTGTCGCATTTCCTCGCTAAGGATAGCGTCGACAACATCATCAAACTTTAAAGTACTAGATGTAGAAACATAGTTACTAATGGCCATTACTAAACCATTCCAACTTTCTGGCAATGAGCACAAGAATAACATAGCTCTAACTTCATCATCAAAGTTTACCCCTACAGAACTTAACTAACTTGTAACAATATTAAAATCATTTAAATGGTTTGCAACAGATCCACCTTCTGACATCTTCATATTAAATAACTTGTTCATAAGAAATGCCTTGTTTGAGGCGGAGGGTTTTTCATATAGTTTCACCAGTGCCTTAGTCAAACCGTTTGTCATTGTTTCCTTCGAAATGTTGAAGGCGACCGATGCTGTGAGGCACAACTGTACTGTTCCGAGTACCTTTCTATCGAGAATATTCCATTCTTCATCTGTCATACCCGTCGACATCTTTGTTTTTCTGCCCAATTGTAGGTACAGATCTTTCTGACATAGATAATCTTCCATCTGCATCTTCCACAACGAGAAGTTTTGGCTGTTAAATTTCTCGACCCTAAACTTACCATCTTCCACCATTTCTCCTACTCGAACCAAGAACCCTTCTTTCCTACAAGTTTATCAGCCAAATAGACCTTCGGCTCTGATACTAGTTGTTAGAAAATTATATATTACAGAGAAATGGAACACACAAAATATTGCATAAATATAAACACATAAAACACATAAAACCAGAGAGACACAGATATACGTGGTTCACCCAGTTTGGGCTATGTCCACTCTAAACAGCTAGTCCTTCCTTTCTATTATCCAACAAAATGAAGAGACACAACCTACAATAGATCCTTTGTAATATCCTCTATTTTCTCTCACAGTCTCATCTCTTTATTTCTCATTCGGAGAATACATATCTATTCCACAGCCTCAATACAATGCCCTCATATGAAGAGAGGGGTTGCCTTCTAGGGCAAAAAACCATAAACTAAACATAAGTTCTACCATCAGATCATTCGCCTAATGAATGACCCAAATTAATTAGAAATTACTATACTTTTACAAGGCACTTTTACATCTATTTTTAGCTTCGAGGGCGCTACCCCTGAAACCCATGCCAGGGGACCGCTGGCTCCCGGAACCCCCAGATGGGTGGGATCAGCCCCCCCGAACCCTCATGGGGGGGACAAGTCCCCCTCGCTCCCCCCATGTGGAGGGGTGTAAAAACTTCCTGTGGCAGTCATAAGCTAAAATAAAGACCTCTAAATAATCAGGCTCCACACCCAACAAGACCTTGGGATGAGGCTTGCATCACTCAGCTTTGTTTCCTCTCCCAAGTTGCTTATATTGTCTTTTTATAGATAGATTATCAGGATGTTTCTATTATGACACCAGATCTGAATTGTGCTTATCAGCAGCCAACATCGTCATATCTCATTGGAGAAAATCACTCTGACATAGCTACTGAGCATGAGAATGCCCAACTCAAGACATGATTTTAGTAGTTTTATATATGTGTGTTGTATCAGGTTTCCCGTACCACCCAAAGCTTTGATCCTCTCTCTTTTTGAAGGAAAATTACAATTAAAGTAAATTATTTTGGCCATCATCCCAACTTCTGATCTCATACTTTAGGGTGCATCTGTTATACAACAAATTGACCTCCTCATCCACTCAGAGGGGAAAGACATGATAGCTGAAGCAAAGACCACAATCACAGGCCTTGATTCCACACTAATGTTGGTTGTGCACTAACAACCTGCTTTATAAAGCTTTTTTGCAAGCCTAAGGGTTTGTTAGTGACCCTACTAACTCAAGTTGCTAGTATGGGAACAAAGTTAGTGAAACTTGGTGAAGTTCTAAGGGTCAAAATGAATTGACTCATAAATATCTAGATATTTGTTCCTACAATTACTCAAGAAAAGCAAGGAAACATCCAGATTTGACCTATTTGGAGGATTTCTAATCTGAAAGGAGGCAAATGAGAAAGAGCTGAAAAGCATGGAAAGTTCATTGCTTTTTCCCTAGAGAACTCAAGGAGGAACTTGGCAACCCTAACTCAATTTCTATATAAGCAAAGCTAGGGCTATGGTGATAGGGGTAAGAGCATTTGAAAGTATAGCATACTTGAATGTTGAGCATTGTCTCAAATCATAAGAAGTTGGCAAGAAGGGGGGGAGAGAGAGAAGCTGGAGGGGTCAGGGAAGGTTGATATAACAGATGGTTGTAATCACTCTTCCAACATTAATATAGAACTACAGTTGTATTGTTTACTTCGTGGTGTTGGTACTATCATTCATTCAGTTGTTTGTCGAATACCTTTTAGCATGAGTAGCTTAGTTATGTGTAACTAGATGTTCTTTTATGTATTCATGGATTAGTTATCAAATTTGTATGTTGTGATTATTCTTATCTCTTCTATGTGTAGGACTTGATCTAGAGCCGGCTCAGGGGATTTCCACCTAGCTGCATTGCGCTCTCTAGAAAAACTACATGGAGGCTCAAGGTAATCTACTTCTACTTTGATAGTTAGTTAATGTTTATGAACATGCATGTAACTTTGTGACAGTTGCAGATAATATTACAGTCTACCGAAGGTCCTGGGAAGACCTTCGAGGGTATATTCATTCTCCATACACCATGCATTTTATCCTATAGCACTTTGCTTCCCACTTCTCGGGAGAGATCATTCTCTTCAGGGGCCTCTAGGAAGGCATGTTTTCCTCCTCATCCACAATGGTGATAACTGAAAATCTGGCCCTCTTTGTGGAAGGCTGATTGGAACTGAGAGGATTGGCCCTTAGAGCATCATCATTGGTGCTTTTCTTCATTAGCAATAGGTCCTCACCGGTTTTCTGATCAACATTCCTTAAGGAAATGTCCATTTTGTATCACGATATAGAAATGACTTTGACCTGAACCTCTTGATATCTCTTAATGGCTTCCTTTGCATTAACCACCCTCTTTCTTGCAATATGTGAAATATGGACCAAACCCTCTTTCCCTCGAAAATCATTCAACTAAAAAAAGCACCATGTATCCATTACCTTGGAAACCCTACCTTGATAAACCCAAAATAACTCGAGCTCCTTATTGTAGTTATTATGCTCCTTATTGTATTTTGGTCTAACAAAGGGCCTTCTTGAGAACCTTGGAAAGGGAAGGTTGCAAAGAAAGTGATGTCTCCCCATGTTGAAAAAATTAAAATTTTCATCATGTTGAAGAAGGTCGTGGATCTTAAAGTTGATAAAACTAGTCAAGAAGAAAGCATTTTTGGTCCTCCATTTGAAGGTGATTAAGAATAAATTGAAGAAAAAATTCCAAGTTTAATGGAATTTTAAGAATAAAGTATTTTTTTTCTTCCATTTGAAGGTGATGAAGAAGAAATTGAAGAAAAAACTACAAATTCAATGCAAGGTCAAATTATGGTTCTAGGCATAGATCTTGAAATATTCTTGGGAAAGGTAGATGTTGTATAGCCTATGTCCATGTCTAGCCCCAATAATAGCCCCCTTTTGTTCGAGGAGTAAACTGAAGCTTCATTTTCATAAAGGAATTGAGTAATTTTGGTACATATTTGAGAATTTATCATACATTTTGTCACATGATGGTTTTGGTACAAATTTGGGAATATCTAATAAGAATTTTTCACATGATGGTTTAGTTTGCTATGAAAATTGGTTTTGGTTCAGAGATTGTAAAGAATGTAAGGTGAAACCTCCACGAGTATGCTTTGGCCTATTCAAGATGTATTATACATTAACACAATAAACAAGTCATCCCTAGTCATGGATATGAAAACGTACTGATTACTTTAATATTTTTTAAGTGGGGGTAAAAGTTGACGCATAACATAAGGTGGAAAAAACATTTTCTTATTGCCCAGATTTTGCAAATCATGAAATCAACAATTTCTCACACACGCATTATCCTATGCCTTCTTCTTTGATGATATGTTAGTCTTTGACACTAAGTGCGATAGTGAACAAAATATTAATTTCATTACAGTCATGTTCCAAGGTACCATGGAAATATAGACAAAAAAATTGTGGTAGATATTCACCTTGGGAATGAAATGGGTCTCTTTGAGGCAATTGATGAATACGTTCTATTGGTGAATGAAGAAGAGAATGGTGAAAAATAAAACTTCTATTTGATGACATTTATTGACATTTGATAAAACTTCTATTTTGAGGACATGATCTACCCTATGTGTCCCTACAATTGGTCCAGATAAGAGAGAGAGAATGATCTCTAGCAAAGATGACGGCATCTAGTGTGAAGGCCCTCAAGAAGATATTAACCAGGACGATGGTGTCAAAATTGGATCTAGAAGGGAATATATGTCAAACACAGATGGACCCACAAGCTAACCCAACGACCATACTCCTTCACTTGGTGACAATTGAATGAGATCTTTGGGATATGGAAGATGGAGATATCGATCATGTAACAACCTAAATCAATAGGCATATTGAAACAGAGGTCTCCTCTTATTTCACCAATGACACTTTCTAGCTTTCAAACCTAAAAAATCTATGCCCTTGATTCGTGGCTTCTAATCTTTGCGATATGGGTGATAACATTATGACCAATTTGATGCATATGAAAGGATCTAATTCCATGATGAATCACTACCTTGAGAAACAAATGGCCCCTAGTTTTATAGAAATTAGAGGGGATGATGTTTGCATTAGTTTTCCTGACCACATGTGCTTGGATGTAGAAAAAACAATGATGAGAGAAAGGGCTTGCTCTTGTATTTTCACCGAGGTGCATATATTTGATCAGTTCATCATATATTATCACATTAATAAAGCAACATTGATTGGTTGGTGGCATAAGAATCTAATGGAAAATGTTGTGGAGGAACGTTTTTAACATCGATCTCTAGGATATAAAATATGGAGAGATCGATTAGGTAACAAGCTCAATTAGTAGGCATATTGAAACATAGGTCTCCTCTTGTTTCACCATTGACACTTTCCAGCTTTCAAACCTAGAAAATCCATGCCATTGATCTGTGACTTCTAATCTCTATGATCAGGGTGATATAATTATGACTAATTTGATGCATATGAAAGGATTTAATTCCATGATGAATCACTTCCCTGAGAAACCAATGGTCCATGTTTTTAGAGAAATCAGAGGGGATGATGTTTGCTTTAGTTTTCCTAACCACATGTGCCTAGATGCAGAAAAAATAATGATGAGAGAAAGGGCTTGCACTTGTATTTTCACCTAGGTGCATATATTTGATTAGGTCATCATGTAGTATCACATTAATAAAGCAACATTGATTGGATGGTGGCATAAGCATCTAATGAAAAATTTTGTGGAGGTAAACACCACCACCCATTTTGGTGGCCCTCATTTTTATGATTAGTCACGTAGAGGTGAAAATCAGGTGTTGGCTATATCTAAATCAAATACAAGTAGCTTTATACACCAAGCCCAAAATGATGTTGACAATTTAGATACTGGAAAAAACACTCATTCAAACCTATAATTGGTGACCTTGTTTCTACAGAACAATCTTTCCCTAGGGAAATAGTTCAAATATATGAAGAAAGGTTTATATGGAATACATTTCATATAAATTCGAGCAAGAATGTTGAGATAATAAATGGTCTTCTCTTTTCCAAGTATTCGTGGAAACCTACGAGAAAACTTGAGGATACCTAGGGCACTATGGTATATCCTTGGTTTCAATTTTAGTCTTCAACCCACTTCTTTTCTGAGTTTGGAACAATAGTATATATACTTATACAACAACATAGTTGCATATCTACTTGGGATAAATTATTAGTCTATTATATCAGTCCTCAAGATAGAGTTGGAAGCAAAGCAGGGAAATATTTTGTGGTTTGATTAACATAACTCAATGTAAGGTTAGATCAAAAAATCATGTACCATTTCATGTCAAAATTTGACATAATAGAAGATATTTTTGATTGGCAGATACGCAGGCTTATTAACAACAAAATAGTGACAAAAATTCCAACTTGCAACCATCCATATTTTGACATCTCACTGTTTCACTTGTTGATGAAGCACATACAAAAGGGATAGTGGATTGATGAAGTATTTAAGTGGTTGCAATGGCTACCTGACTTCACCTAACAACTTAATAGAGAACCATTAGTGTTTTTCTCAATTTATTGGTGCTCTCATACTAGTTTGGTAGAAAAAAACTAGGATGGGTTTCCAAGAGGATAAACCTTTTACAAGATCATATGAACCTTTAACAAAATATATAGAGAAATATATTCATATTCCTATTTAACCTAAGCTCATAAAGTTCCTATTTAACCTATTCTAACCCTCCAATTGAGTTAATGGTTAGATCAATATCATCTATATTTATAACATAACAAGCTATCACATGTAAGAGAAAGGAATCACAATCCAAAAAACACAGTGCACGATTAAAATGACTAATTTTTATTATTGTAATAATTTTTAAGTAGTCGTATTTTTGTTCCTAAACTAAATTAGTCATTCAGGTTAGTAATTTTTAGTTGCATTACTTATTATCTAGTCATATATTTTAACCCAAGACTAAATTAGTCATTTTTAGTTGGGTCACTTTAGATTTCTCATTTTTTGTAGTATTTCACTTGGGAAAGTTGTGGTGACTAACATTTTTAGTGATTGGGTCACTAATTTCATCATTTTCTACTAGTGAACTTCTAAACTTCTAACCTGGAGTGCTTCTACCTTTGTTCTTTATCCTTTTCGTACATACACCGAATCGGTTTCCAAACTCGGAAAGTACCTAATGCCTTCTCTTCTCTTCAATCACATAGACATACACATAGTGTACATCACAACACATATACCCACACACAATGTACCACACAATACATACACTTACACCTAGTGTACAACACAACATATACACCTACACTCGGTGTACAACACAATAGATATACAAACATAGAGTACAACATAATGAACCCACATGTCATGATACAATGACTACACAATACACATTAACATAGTACCACATGTAAACAACACAACATGTATGACATGTACACAATACCACATGTATAACATGTACACAACACCAAATGTACAACGTGTACACAACACCACATGCACAACATGCACACAACACCACATGTACACAACATTGCATGTACAACATGTGCACAACAACAAATGTACACAACACCATATGTACAACATGTACACAACACCACATGTAGAACATGTACACAACACCACATGTACAACATGTGCACAACACCACATGTACAACATGTACACAGTACCACATGTACACAATGCCACCTACACAACATGTACATAGCTGTAGTACTTCACATCTGAAGACCACCATTAGAGAAATTTTGAGATCTAAAATGGGCCTCCCAAGGATATTACACAATAATAGTGGAAATAATAAAATAAGATTAAGATTACATCATCAAATTTTAGAGGGGGAGAAAACTACTTTGTCAACTCGTATTTTCAACTTCTCTCCCTACGGTTTTACTCAAATTTCAAGTGTGAGCACTTTTTAGATGCATAATTTAATTCTTCATCGAAGGAGTACCTATGTTGCATACTTTTGATGGATCCTACTACAAAAAAATCAGAAATACATGAAAAGGCGTGTTTACAATCACATTTTTAATGTATTTATCATTTTTCATGTAGAAGGGTTTATCGAAAGTATGCGACATAGGTACTCCTTGGATGTGGAATTAAATTTTTCATCTAACGAGTGTCCCACTCAAAATTTGAGGAAAACCATAGGGATATAAGTTGAAAACACACACACACACACACACACACACACACACACACACATATATAATCTTTTACTTTTCATTCCAAAAATGATGAATATTCCCTTATTGTTGACATCATGATGGAGGAGCATTAGAGCTTCTAATTGATCAAGCTTTTTGGAGACAAAGCTCCAAACCAGGTCTTAACATGGAAAAATAATTCTATTTATTTCTTAGGGAATTATAGATAGAGATAAGATTTAGTAGAAAACATTTTTAAGAAGAAAATTTGCCTTTTAAGGCATGAAACATTTAGGAAATAAATCATGAGAGGTTGTAGGAGAAGAAAATCGTGGTAGCAATTAACAAGTTCTTAGAATTTAAGAAAAAATTTAGAAATCTTAGAAACAATTGGGAGTTCTTTTAGGATTTAGAAAAGCTACGGATTGGTAATATTTTGTCAGTAAATAAAGAGAGAGTCTACCTTGAAAAGCATGAGTGATTTGTGGATTGATTTATGGATCTAGGAGTATTTATTTTGTTTGTATATGTTATTATAAATATTGTAAGCCTAAAGGGAAAACAAATGACCAAATGAATGTATAATTAGGCCAGAGGAGAATAGATCAGGATTTTTATTATGTATGTATAGTTCTCAGGTGTTTATTAATGTGAATAGGAGCTCATTAATTGGTGTGCTTTGATTTTGTGTGTTTATGCAAGAATACATGGATCTCCAATGGATGGTTACACAATGTGAATGATTACTTATTACTATACAAGGGTCCTGGCAAGCCCGTGTTAATGATTGTAGCAGAAATAGTGAAGTGCTAATTTGTTTAGAGCAGAGCTGAGTTACAGAAAAAGTCAAATTTTCCTGCATCAAGTGGTAGCAGAACAAGGATATGTTATTTGGGAAACATAGATCTGAGTGAGAAGTTTTTTTTTGCAGAAACATAACACATAAAATCTTATGCAAAGGATGGAAGAGAAAAAAGCTTATTGGTCTTGTGTTTTTTGTTGATATTTAATTATTGTGCAGGTAGCATCCATTACAACATTAAATTTATGTCAGAGGGAGAAGGAGCATATAAAGCTCTCAAGCGAAGAAATTTGTGACAGAACCATAGCAGCAAATTAATATTGTTGAAGAGTAAGAGGAAAAACGAAAGTTCTCAATAAGTGAGTGAGGTATATGAAACAACCACGAGAGAAAGGAGTGTTTAGAAAGAAGGTTCAGGTGAAGTGAACCATTGGCCATGTTTAGAGGAGATAACTCGGTGAGGTGTTTGCTAGGTTGTAGCTCACAAGTGGACAAGGAGAGTTCACGAAAGAAGGAAGTGGCAGTGACTATTTATAGTCATGTCAAGAGTTCGGGGAGAAGTCACAAGAAGATGAAAGAGAATGCCAAAGAATTTGGCATGAGAAAGATGAGGGACGAGGAATTTGAGAAATAGATGACTTATATTAAGGCACAATTGAATGTGATTATGGAGCTACTACAACAAGAAGCTAAATATCAAAGATGTGGATGGGTGCTACAGAAGAAAGTGAAATGGCACAAGTTGCAGGTGAAGTTGAAGCAAAGGTTGAGAATTTAGCAAAGGGAATAAGAGCACAAGATAGCATAGATGGAGGTTTTCATTTCTGAACTAAAACAAAGACCAGTTCTTAGTGAATATGAATATGAAAGAGTTGATGATATCCAAGGATCTCCTGATTTTAAAACTAATGAAATGTTTGTGAATGTAGGTCATGCAAGTGTAGATGATGGAGAGTTTCCTCATGAAGGCAGTATCAAGGAAATTCCAATTAATGGAATTGTGGATGAAATTTTAATGACAGAGGAAAGAGATGTGGAATTCGAGGAAGAATAATTTTTTTTGGAGGAATGGTAAACAAAGGACATAAGTGAGGAGTATAAAAAAATAAGTCAAGGTAATTTTACTGATTTCATGTGTGAAGAGATGAAAATTGTTGAGGAGATATTAGTAAACCTAAAAGTGCATATTCAACTTGTAAAGTTGAACTTGGAAGAAGAGGAAATTGTCTTCGAAGACAATAATGGAGAGGAATTTACAAGGCCTGAGCAACATAAGTGAAGTAGGTGTATTAACTAGAATGTTCCAAGAGTCTTGAAACTCTTATGCACAAAGAAGATGTGGAACAACAAGTGAGAGATGATAGCAAGTTTCAGCAGTCAAGGACAAACTTGGATGGGGAAATTGATACGTTGTGTATGCTCATGAAGAGGATAATTAGGAGAAGGTACAATAAAAGGAAAATGACTTCCAGTAACAAAGTATAGTTGACTAAGCAACTTTGCATCAAAAAGGCAAGTGGATGAGAATGACATAGAGTTTGGAAGCCTCGAGAAGTGAAGGAAACATCAGTAATAGGAAAAAACATGGAAAGATGAAAGGAAAACTATAACACAAGGTTTGGGATCCTGGAGGATTCTTAAATTGATGACACATGACCATGAGGTCATGGAACTTTTCTACCTTGGGAGTCGAGCATTAGAGCTTCCAAGTCATCAAGATTTTTGGATACAAAGCTCCAAACTGGGTCTTAACATGGAAAAGGAATTTTATTTCCTTATTGTAAATAATTTTAATTTATTTATTTCTTAGAGGACTATAGATAGAGATAATGTTTAGTAGATAAGATTTTTAAGAAGAAAACCTGCCTTTTAAGGCATCAAAAGATTAGGAAATAAATCATGAGAAGTTGTAGGAGAAAAAAAATCTTGGTAGAAATTAAAAAGTTCTTAGGATAAGAAAAAGTTTAGAAATATTAGAAACTATTCAGGGTGCTTTTAGGATTTAGAAAATCTATGGATAGGAAATATTTTGCCAATAAGGAAAAAATGAGTCTACCTTGAAAAGCATGAGTGATTTGCGGATTGATTTATGGGTCCAGGATTTTTTTTTTCTTTTTGTATATGTTATTATAAATATATAAGTCTAAAGGGAAAATAAATGACCAAATGAATGTATAATTAGGCAAGAGGAGAATATATCAATATTTTTATTATATATTTATAGTTTTGGTGTTTATTAATGAGAAGAGGAGTTCATTAATTGATGTGATTTGATTTTTTGTTTATGCATGAAAACGTGGATATATAGTGGATGGTTACATAATGTTAATGATTACATATTATTGTACAAGAGTCCTGAAAAACATATGTTAATGGTTGTGAGAGAAAAAGTGAAGTGCTAATTTGTTTAGAGCAGAGCTGAGTTATAGAAAAATTCAAATTTTCCTACATCACATTATCATCTTGAATCATAATGGTTCTTATAAAGTTTATTTTGGTTGTACGATTTCATTTTGAGGTGCATTTTAGACCTCATAATTTCTCTAATGATTGTCTCTGTTATGCAACATTTCTTCTAGTGTCTTTCCCGTGCCTTAATACGTGCACCCATAACCCAAATCTCAGGTCTCTGGTTCTTTCCACCATCAATGCTTGTCCCAGTATTCCGTAGATCACACTGCTTCCATTCTACGGATGTATCCCTCAACATTACCTACCATAGCATAAACATAGGCATAATATAGGCATATAATATCAAATATTATCCACACTATACTAAACTCATAGATCTGTCAGGGCTACTCTTCCCACTTGACACATAAAGCAGGAACCTCTTCATGCCATTCACCTACATTCTTCCACAAACATGATCCCTGATGACCCTATCATAGAATGACATATATACATATATAGACATAAACATAATCATGATCACAACATAATTACCAGATATCATGAGGTTAAGTTTAAGAGAACTCCCTTTATCTGTGTAATGCATGTACAACATTGAGAACAATAGTCCCCAACATAGAAAATGCATTTGTTGCCTAAAATACATTTACATTACCTTTCATGATACCTTTCTCATGATTAGACTACTACCATCCATTTACCCCAACGGACCCATCCAGTCTAACTGGTTTTCATATTCTTCCCTTCAGTTTCCCTTGTACATGCATTGAGCTTCATATGGGTCTTACATTACCAGTTGGTTTTCATCCCGCTCTCCCCGAACTCCATTAACTTTCCTCTTTCCCCAAAAAATTATGAAGACCCTCAAAACATAAAAGGCAAGAAGAAGAAAAAAACAAGAAGAAAACTATGAAAAATCAATATCAATACAACACCACAAACAAAGTGTCATGGCCATGAACTAGACACAATCAAAACTACAAGTCAAACAAAAGCAAATCACAAAATACTAAAAGAACAAAACTTTCAACATACACCATGACTCAGTCCCCATGGGTTCCCAATGCTTCCAAGAGAAATCTAAACCCATGTCTTATTCAAGAATTCATGGAAGTCTCTTTTGACATGCAATCACCTACATCATACTGCATAAACACACAACTACCAACGTATAAAAAAAATAACAATGTACTAGTTACCTTACCTTGTTGTACCCAACATGTTGACCTATAACTAAACACATACATACATCATCTCTCAAGCGACTCCAATTTCCTGGCGAATCCATACATAACTGGAAACCAACTGGTGTACCTATCAAATACATGTTCATGAATCTATCACATATCTATATGAAGTGAGACAAAATCAAGGTAAAGAAGACTTCCCATATTCATTCAAAGCACTCATTCATTTGGAATTATAGTTTCCAAACATAGCCAAAGGAATTCTCACCCAAATCCTTTCTTTTACATTTTTCCTTGTTGAAATTGAGCCTTATTAGGTTCGATCACATCACCTAATTGTTAGTTATATAAACAAATCAATTGTTACCTTTTCATGCTAATACCAAGCATGTTTCCTTGCAACTGTTCACAAATGTTAGTCACATGTTCCAAAGATCAATAAATTGTTTTTATTAATTGAAAGCAACCTTTACCAAGACTAACAACCATGTCATAATCAACTCACAATCATTAGTCATAATACTACAACTATCACCCACTTGCACTCAAGTGCATATCAGTTGTCTCATCACATTTTATGTTAGTACAATTATCTCAAAGCAATATCATTCCTTCATGAAATATTATATAAATGGACTCATATCATGCAATTAATAAAAAATTCAAACAACCTATAAACATAACCCCTTACTATCCATGGTCCACACTAAGGTAGAAAGAGGCAAGTACTACAATGGCATGATCTCCAAAGCTCTATTAATTTAACTATACTTGCCAAAACTTGTATTTCATTTCTTATACATTTTGTACTTGAAAACATACCACATAATCATGCCACTTTTCCATTCCATAGATTTCACATCAGACCTATAAAGGGATTCATGTGAACCATAGTCCACTACTCTTCTCTTGATCCTTGATCGTATCTTTCTTGTTGTAGGGAACAGGTTCCTCTAAGGATAGTTTTGGGGCAAAAAGCCCATGTTTTGGGTCAATTTTGTAATAATGTAGTAAAGTCTTCACATTTTGTGGTCACAGAGCATGAATGTGTCAAGAGTCATAAAGGGTTATCCGCCCTTATTTTGTAAAGTGTAAAGTTGACCGTAAAGATCCACCTATGGTTCATGGACCATGGGATTGTATAAAAAGTGTTAAGTAAGCTCTAAGGAGTCTTAAGTTTTGGAGAAGATAACAAAGAATGAAATGAAGAGTCTTGGTAGAAAATTCTAAGTGTTTTGGGTCTTAGTGTAGGTAGAGACTCTGTAGCTAAGTGCGCATAGGCCTAGGGTGGAAGTCTGCAACTGAGTGCTCGGACCCCTGCAGCTGTGTGTGCAGGGTGGTTAGAGTCTATAATAATCTGAAGATATCAATAAAGATAAGTATTATACAAATAATGTGTACTTATTTCTATTATTTCATCTGGTTATATTGTGTTTCAAGTTTAATTTAAAATGTTTATTTCATTCACAAATATATGTGATTATATTGGTTAATTGAATGCAAGTAAGAATATCAGTTTACGCTGTGTTAACTGTGATTGTTTAGTAAGATAAGGAAAAAACTTAAGATAACTTGGGAACCTATACAATACATTATCATAACAGTGTGAAAGTACCTGGATCGTAGGTTAAGGCTGCCAAAGTTCAATCATACACCTTCGTAGAGGTACCAAAGGCTGGAGTAAAGGGCTAGACTGATAGAGCCCTAAAGCTTAGTGACATGCACAAGAGTAGGAACAAAGGATATAAACCAAAATCATGACCATCTCAGGGTGTGGAAACTTGGTTCCAACATCCCCCAATACTGCTTCGGGTGAGACTCCAATCTACACTCCGTGGGTTGATGCCGAAAGGGCCAGTAGTGTAGGTATTTGTTTGGCTAACTAATGCTGAACCTAGGTTAGGCTGCACACATCCAACAAATGGTTCCGTTGCCAAGACCAGAATCTACATGAGAGATGTGTGATGTGTGATTTCATATCAATGGAATCCAACAAAGAAAGAGATTGAAGACTGGTTGGACAGGAAGATCCACGAATTCGCTACGCATGAGAACATAAATCCACAACTAAAAAAGGAATAGTGGCTGGACAGGTACCTATATATAGAAATCCATGAGATCTTTTTCTATTCCTTTGCCATTGAGTTATACGAGTGGATCTCAAAGCTAGTGGATAGCCAAGGAAGGTGGAGACTTCACAGTCCTAATGTCTATACCCCGAAGTTAGTACATAGATTGGAAGCCTCTCAAGATAAGATCACCCATGATGTTGATCATTTGCTTGATTGCATCATAGTAGGATTTATGATTGAATTTATGGTTGATACCTCAGCTAGTTACAATGAGGTGGAGTGACGCTTTTTGAAAGGTCCACAAGCTTAGTACTTGAAGTCTATGAATACCTAGATTAAGATGTTATTGTGTGAAAAATAGGTTATACAACTACCTTGATGTTTGGAGCTATGCGAAGTGGAAAGACTTACAAAAACGAAGGAATAAAGGGTCCTAAATATAGCCCATTGATATCACCGCTGCTAGGTGACGAAGAGGGAGTAGCATCGGCTTCTCCACGAAGTGTAGTTTAGTTAATAAGATAGGGATTCCTGTGATTTCCACCTCCACCTACACCACCTCCCACTTCACCACCATCACCTACGACTTCACCCATACCATCACCACCTCCATCGTAGTTCAGCATGGCGAATTCTATGAAGCTTCCTTTGTTTAAAGGCTTGGAAAATGAGGACCCAGACCAATTTTGGTTTTTCATGAAAGCTATATGGGAAGATTAGGGCATTGCAAATGATTACATGAAGCAGGTAATAATGGTTAGTGCTTTACAAGATCGTGTGCTAACTTGGTACATAAAGTACTCTAATGATAACCCAAATGCTGGATTAATAGATATCTAGACCACATTGAATAGAGAGTTCAGTAGGCCTAAACCCAAGGCATAATCGATTGTAGGGTTCAAGGAAATCATGATGAAACTAGGTGAGACACCTTGGGAATTGGATCAAAGGTTGAAGAGTAAAATCTGCAGAGCCAATATGAACTTAACAGATGGATAGCACCACGAGTGGTTCGTGGTTTTGTTCCTGCCACACCTTAGGGTTGCACTGTCATAATAAAAGATTACGACTCAGGTCGAGGCCTTAGAGATTGCAATGAGACTGCATGAAACATCGATGCAAGATCTGAATTTGGGGGTTCAACATATCCATGCGCAATTGCAAAATGTTTTCCTTGAAATGCAAAGCTTAAAGCAGGAGAGAACAGTTTGACCGGAGGTGCACAAAGAGGTATGGTGCCTGAAATGTAAAGGTCAGAGGGATGACAAATGCCATTGCCAGGTATTTGTGAACTATATTGTAGGAGCAGGACCGATGCCTTTAAGGCTGGAGGCCCAAGCAGGACCGAGCACAGGGCATGCTTTGTGGTGTGCTATATGTCATGTAGCAGGGAAACATACAACAAATAATTGTCACTTGCTGCAAAAGTTTGTACAAACACCGCAACAACTGTTCTGCAACTTCTGCAGGTCGGTAGGTGTTTTTGTGAAAACTAGTATTTCTAAGAAATGTTAGCCCTCTAGGTTTGGTAGCTAACCTAGAAACAACAGTCAAAGCATTTCGCTATCTTTTCTATGAGTGATAGGTAAGAAAGAGATTATGAAATACCAACCTGTAACTTTCGTTGTATCCCACATCTATGACACGAAATGGAGCAAATGATTTTGGAGATGAAAACGAACTGACGACACAATGTTCAGGAATGACGATCATGAAAATGAAGGTTTATGGTATTGCAACAGATGAAACTTTAACTGGATGACTTCTTAACTGGATGACTTCTCTTGAACATATCAGTGAAACTGAGATGAATTGGTAGTTTTAACCCAAAAATATGGATGGTATGATAGAACAATGGTAGGATGACTAGTAAACGGAATAACCCAACCCAACTTGATCATGGAGATGAAGTGAAAGTGTTATGTTTAAGAGCGACTTGCTACCATTAGTTTTTCTAGACTTTTTGCATTTTTCTCTAGTCATTGTTGACCAGTACCTCTTTATTTTTAATCAAGCTTGAGGAGGATAACATATGCTTGTTCTATAATTTTCTCTTCAGGAAAACCCATCACTATTTGATGTTTTAATGAGTCTAGCGACGGTGAAACTTGGTCTTGTCTAGATGGACAAGTTTGTCACTATTATTTTAACGAGTTTAACGACAAGGATAACTCGGTCCTTTTCATGTTTATAGAGTTTGAAAAGAGACGACCATAAGTTATTTTTCGTAAAATAATCCCTTAGGTCCGAAAAAGGATAAAATAATACGAGAGGGATGTTATTTCCAATACTTTAATGAGCTGGAAGAGACAAGCGCTCGACTATCTTTTCTTGTTTAAAGAGTCTGAAAAGAGTTTAAAGAGGACTCTTTCATTTTCTTTTCATTTTTAAGTCAAATCTTGAAAAGAGAATGAAAAGTTTGCTTGGTGGTCAAAGATGCTCAATTCACGGTTAGCACATCAAATTCTATTCTTAGTTGTTCAACCTATTCAAAACTCCATCAAAATGATTAAAAATACATATTTATGGATGAAAAAATTAATAAAACCAATATTTACTTCATGTTTATGAAAATGTAAACATAAAAACAAGTTTTATCATTTCATTTGAAACAAATTGGAGATTGGAGCACTGAAGCAGTTTTTCCCCCAAATTTCACCAGTCGATTACAAGAGATTTTGTGGATAATTTCACGTGCCATCAGGACCAGGGAGTTAAACTTATGCTCTTCAATTCTATTACATTCTTTTTCAGTTCTAGGTAGCTTTCCTCATTTTTCTAGGCCTCTAGGGTTTAAAATCTCATTTTTCAACCATCACACCCTACTCCTATTACCAATGGAAAACTTGCTATGTATAGCACCTTCCTTAAGGGCTAAGTGCAATGGGCGCAGAACACCAAGTTTGAACAACTGTTTTTCCTCAAAATTTGAACTGATTTTTACCCAAATTGGATCCTAATTTTCCTATTGTCAATTGTATTTCAGGTATTCATTGGATCGAAATGGTCATTACATGGTGAGAACGAGAGCACAAAGAGCAAGACATTATTGCCCTAAATGACCAAGGCACAGTAAATGCATTAAGGAACTATGGTTTGCTAAAGTTTTTCCACTTGTCCAGCATGAGACAACAGATGGATTTGTTGCAGTATCTTGTTCATGATTCGGATCCTATTGACCAGGTGTTCTATATCATGGGTAAATATATTCCTATCACAATCGAGGATATTTATTTTCTGACGGGTTTATCGAGCTAGGGTGCTCCACTTTCATTATCATGACTCCTTGAGGAGGCGAATCGGTGAGAGATTATATTAGTCAATTATGTCGGGAAGGATCCCAACCTAGCAGAGATGGTAAGATTAATATCTGGGATGTTATTTATCGACCTTTGAGGACTATTCTCTCTACCCTTGCTAGATTGGTTGGCAGTGCAGCTTTATATTTAGCAAATAGATCCTACATGCAGTATGCCTTAGAATGCCTATAACCGAAGGTATTCAACTGGTGTGAGGTAGTACTTCCACTTATGAAAGATCAATTATTTAAAGTGAAGGCTCGAAGGACCAAAAATTTTGGTTATGGGTCCATTTTGATTTCCTTTTCTTTGGAAAGAATCCCACTTGTGCAGCCACAAAACATTTCTCTAGGAGTGCCTAGACCGAGAGAAACACAGATGCAGCGATGGGTAGACCTTATGGCTAAGCATGCTGGCTTGTCACAAATCTCATTTTCATATGCCTTTTTCAAGTGGTTCAATCATCAGGAGATGGCCTTTACAGAATATCCATATGTAGGGATGGATTTCCGAGGCGATCTAGATTTAGCACTACCAGTCGGAGAGCAGTGGAGCGCTATCGGTAAATTGATTTGACGACACTCTTTCATTTTGAGTTTTCCATTTTTTTTTTTATTGTTACCAAGACTAAACGAACTCATATGTGTATGTCGATATTGGACCAGTTCAACCTATGGCATGCCCACAGGAAGCAGATGCTCCAGTGGAGGGAGTCGTAGGGAGGGCAATCCTTAGAGATTTGGACATAGTAGAGACCTTGTCTCAGCTGCAGGATCATGTAGAGAGCCTAAATCTCAGCGTTCCAGATGTCTGGATTGATGAGTTACCCATGATACCGCAGTGTCATATCACTGGTGTGTCGAGTCATTGGACGAGGCTCCTGTGCATGATAGCATAGGTGGTGACCTATTATCATCAGCATAACTAGTCTAGCATGTTTTTCTGCATTCATTTTGAGTTTCTGGGTCAGATGACCAAATTTGTCTTGGACACTAAATATTTGTGAAAAAATATAAACAACTATCTATTTGACTTTCGGAGTTTTATTGTGGTTAAGTGATGAAATTCTATGCAAGCGATGATGTGAAATGATTTCTTTACATATGATGCAAATGTCTATTTAACACATAGTTTGCTAAAGAGTTAGTTGATGTGTTTAAATTTCTAGAAATATGTTGATATTGAATGAAAACAAAACGTCTTTCCAAAATTCTAACTCTTAGGAACATGCGACGAATAGCTGGGTTTATGACGGAATAAACACCAGTAAGTTGTAGAATGACAAGTTGTGATTCTAGCCTAACAATGATTCTTCGTATGCCATGTGAAATGGAATCAGAGAGAATTTCAATCAACACGCTATACTCAGTGATGTTGATTGTTGATCAACCAATACATATCCCTCTGAAACACACTAACTCGCCGCTTGGAGCGAAGATGGCCCAGGTTGCAGAAGATAAGTTCTACGTACTACGAGTAGCTCCATTAGCATACCCAACAACTGGTTCTAAAAAGTTTGACATATACAACAAATGTGAAGTGGATTACTTAACCAAATTGAAACTCTAAAAGAAAAAATAACACACAAACATGCAATGAAAGCATATGTATAGTGAGTTTTATTACACTTAATCAAGCATAGTAATGTTTGATATACAACCCGTTCCGGGGCTGCAACAGTGGAATCCCATCATAATCGACTAACTCGTAGGCTCCTTTTGTCAACACACGTTTAATGATATAAGGGCCCATCCATAATAGTTCAAATTTCCCTGCTTCTAATTTGTCAGAATCCTGATCGTAAAGCAAGAGCAGGTCACCTTTTGAGAAGACATGAGGCTTAACATTTTTGTCATATTGTGCCTTGATGCATTTCTTATGTGCTTCGTTAGCCAATGTGACATCATGATGGGTTTCATCCAGATGGATTAATTCCAAGAAATGAGCTTCTTCTTCAGAAGTTTCAGGTAGCAGGTCAATTGCGAGCTTAAGGGATGAGATTTCACATTGAACTAGTAAGATTGCCTCCAAACCAAACACCAACTAAAAAGGTGTCAATCTAGTTGCATTTTTCACCGAGGTCCAGTATGCCCACAAATATGAGTATAGGATTAAATGCCAATTCCACTTATGGACTCCAATCATTCTTTGTAGCATGTGCTTAAGGACTTTGTCGATTGCCTCAACTTGTCTGTTAGACTGCAGATAATATGGAGAAGAACTATCGTGAGACAGTCCTAACTTGGTAGTTAACTCGATCATCATGTGATTGTGAAAATGCGACCCATGATCTGTGACTATCGCTTGTGGCACATCGAATCTAGAAACCACATGATTGAAAAAAAAAAAGAGAGCAACCATTTCCCTACTATTGTTCAATGTAGGCATCGCCTCGGCCCACTTGATAAAGTAGTCGATAGTGACTATAATATACCCATGCCCCCTGGCCGAGGTGGGGTTACATGTCATGAAATCAATGCCCCATTTTGCAAATGGGCCAATAGTAATGACTGGATGCAGTGGTGCAAGAGGTAATTTGGTTTTACGATAAAAAAATCTGACAAGCATGGCACTTTCTAATAGCAAGGATGCAATCTTTGAATATAGATGGCTAGAAGTAACTAGCTTGAAGGATTTTTTACACAGTTGCATAACCAGATAAATGCCCCTCACAAGCACCTAAATGGCATTCATTCAAAGCTTTTTCAACCTCCGCATGTGTAAGGAACCTTCTTAAAATCGTGTCGACACCACAACGATAAAATGTATTACCAACGATTAGATAATCTTTGGCTTGGTATCGAATACGTTGTTGTTCAAAGCGAGAGGTGTTAGGCCTAAAAGCTTGGTTTTGGAGATAGATCAGTATATCCCCATACCACAGATCACTTGATGATATTATAAATAGAGACTCATCTAATATTGATGCTTCTGATGTTAAATCGTTGGAGGACCAGGGAAGGTCGCAAAGTAGCTCTACAAAGACGAGAGATTTCTTTGACTTGGATTTGATGAATTCCAAATCAACTCCTACAAAATGACTTTCCATTTAGAATATTTTCCCCCCAACAATTGACGTGACAATATGTATGTCATAGGGTTGCAATCTGATACAATGGTAGTTTTGTGAAGGAGAATATAGTGTTGAAATCTCTACACAGCTTGAATGGCTGCTAAAGCTAACTTTTCAACATATGAATATTTACTTTCTGTATCATTAAGATTACGACTTAAATAATATATAGGATGTTCAATTCCATTGTCTTCTTGCACAAAAACCATACCAATGGTGTATTTTCAATGGCGAGATAAAGGTAAAAGTCTTTTTGATAGTTTGGGGCATACATTAATGATGCTTTTATCAGAGAATCTTTGAGAGCATCAAAGGAATCTTGCGCAACCTGATCCCAATGGAAGGGTGCCCCTTTCTTCAAAAGAGGTGTATAATCTTTACCTAGCTCAGCATAATTTGGAATGAACCTCCTCAAAAAATTTGCCTTCTCTTGAAGTCTCTGGATCTGTAACAAATTTGAAGATGGAGGCATGTCAAGAATTGCCTGAACCTTTATTGGATCGAGTCTAATTCTGTCCTTAGAAACTACAAATCCAAGCAGTCGACCAGAGCCAACACAAAACACGCATTTTTGTGGATTGAGTCTTATTTTGTAGTGTCTACAATGCAAAAATATGGCTCTCAAATGTTGCGGGTGATGAATCCGTTTTTGCGAATGAGCAGGAAAATCTTCAAGATATGGTTGACTATGTGTTTGATGTCATGGAAGGCATAATTCATTGCCCTCTGAAATGTCACCCCTACATTCTTCAAACCAAAAGGTAATTTACAATATGCAAATGTGCCACACAGACATATGAATGTAGTTTTTGATTGGTCCTGTGGGCAGATATTGATTTGATTGTAGCTGGAAAATCCATCCATGAAGGAAACTATTTTGCATCTCACACATTCATCAATAATTTGATCGATAAAGGGTGTAGGATAGTTTTCCTTCGGACATGCTTGATTTACATCCCTATAATCGGTGCATGTTCTTATTGTTCCTTGTTTTTTCATCACTGGAACAATATTTTATACCTAATCAGTGAGAGGTACATTGTAAATGAAGCCAACATGCAAAAAATTTTCAACCTTTGCTTTAATGGTAGCGGCTTTCTTTGGATGAATAGGTTGAAGCCATTTTCGTACTGGTTTGACATCATGATACATCTTGATCTCATGTTCAACAATGCTTGAGTCAATGCATGGTATTTCTTCATAATACCATGCAAAGACATCTCTAAATTCGCAAAAAAGATCACAATGATTATCTAGTTCTGATGGAGAACAAGATTTGCTGACGTGAATGTTTTCTACAACATTGGGTTTGGTCAAAATATTTATGGAGATAGTTTCTTCAATGTTAGACAGATCTCACTCATAATTGACTGTATTAACAGAATTCAATAAAAAATCAACGATTGAAGGGTGATTTAGTTCTTTTGAGTAATCTTCATTGTCATCTCAGAGGTGGGAATGATGATGATAATTTTCCCACATCGTCTCTCCTATCACCATTTATTAGATGATTCCTTCATCTGTAGAATGTATATGAGACCAAGGATCAGAAGAGGTGCCATATTCTAAAGACCTATCTACCCAAACAATCGTTGAGTTCATATTTGGGTTTGTCGCACAAGCCCAATAGATTGATTGCTATAACAATTCGATGGGGCTTGGTGGCATCGCCTCGCGATGATCATCACTCTCAAAATAGTTGGAACTCTTCTTAAACTCAGATGATGTGGAAGAGATCATGTTGCAGGTTTCCACTGTTGCCACTTCCGCGAGACTAGATGGTGATAGTAGGGTAAAAGTACCCATCAAGGAAGGATCTTTTAGGAGACCTACACCAACATTTTGAAGTGATTATGAATTTCCATGTATCAATGGAATGCTTCCTATAGCTTGTGAACTATTAGCAAAAAATCCTAGTTAGTCGATGACTGTGATTCCACATTTGAAGGGAAATGCAATCATTAGAAAGTATGTGGACACAACGAAGCCATATCATATACCCAAGGTCTTCCTAATAAAATATTGTAATCAAGGAGTCCACCAATGACCTCGACTTCAATATCTAATGTTTTGCCCCCTAGTTCTACTTGCAAGCTACTTAAAATCTCGTATGGAGTGTATGTTCTTCCATTGAAAGCTTTTAGTGTTGTTGGTGATCATGACAAGGGTGGTGAACCAAGATTTTTCCAGCAACTCATTAACATGATACAAGTAGATTCCCCCTCATCAATAATGGTTCGATGAACATTTTTATTAAGGGATTTTACCTGTATAAGGAAAGCGAGTTGTGCTGATAACTATGGCATATATCCTATATGATTAGATACCACAAGATTGGAATCTGTAGGATCGATCCCACCTGTCATTGATAACAAAGCCTACTTTTGGGAGGGACAATTTTGCAATACCTCAAAAGCTAGCCCAGTGGAGTCGCCAATTTGTTTCTAGGAAAACTAGTATTTATAAGAAATGCTAGCCCTCTGGGTTTGGTAGCTAACCTAGAAACAACAATCAAAGAAATTCACTATCTTTCCTATAAGTGATAGATAAAAAAGAGATTATGAAATAACAACCTGTAACTTTCGCTTGAATCCTCGCTTGATCTCCCTCTCCTTTGGCCTATCCCATAACACCTCCTCGTACTTAACACGTTTGGAGAGTACATGCATAGCTACAGAAACAAAGACCTGTCAAAGCATAATGATCCATCATAACTTAAACATCATAGAATCAGAAATATGATAAACAAATGAATGCATTTATAGTTAACACAATCAATTGGGAAAAATCTTGAAGAAATTTATTGATAATAAGGAGAATTACAAGCCATAAGAAGTCTGATCTAGGGCCATCCCCCCAGCTTCAAGCCTTCTTCACCTCATGAATCAACAAGAACACACCAACAATGAGACAATGCTCTCACCTCAATACTAAAACTAGCAGCACTTTCTTGCAACTCAGAATAATTCAGTCTCCTGATCTCTTGGATGAGAGATCCTTTTATAGATGTTTGTAGGAAGTTGAGTCATCAATGGGGGTGATGAATGCCATTCTATTTTTAGGAATTAGTTCCATGAAAGAGGGGAATAGGGGGTGGTTCCTAGTTCCCTTAGTCATCCTTGGCAAATTCTGCAAGGCAAGTGGCATAGGAGAAGTTTCTAGAAGTTTCCATAAGAAACCAACTCTCAAACACTCCCGTAATTTTGTCCTACCTTGCCCATCACACCTACTAGAGGGCCAAAATACGATGCATATCACTTTGACAGTGTAGTACCTGCTATGCATAGCACCCTAACACAAGGCTTTCAACAATGATTCATTTTAGGCACTTTCTAAATGATTTTTGAGATGGAACTTTTGGGGAATGAGGCATTCAGATGACTTAGTTATCTTAGGGCATAAAACAACTATTTTAGGGGTTGATGAACCCTAATACATTGACATGTAAGTTTGGGGTTGATGTGCCCAAATATGTCTATAACAGTAGGGCATGATGAGTGCAACTGCATAAGTTATGAATTAATGATGGATAGAAAACCCGCCTATACGGTCCAAGTAGAAATGCAGCCCCTTGACTAGAGAATTGGGATCATGCGAGTAGGGTTTTAGGGGCACAGACGAGGCTAAGACGGAGGAGGACCTGGCAGAGGTCGGGGACAGCTAATCTACTATAACTGTGGAGGACCAGGACACTATGATCATGAATGCACTAACCCAACATGACCGTCGTGTAAATATTGTACTTAGTTTGATCATGAGACAGAAGACTGTCCTACGTTGATAGTGAGGATACACGACAAAGGGGTGATACCACCTTAGCTGACTCAGAACCAACAAATGATGAGGTATGAGCCTCACAAAAAGGATCTGAATTTAAATATAGTACTCCGAAGTGGAATTTCAATGGGTAATGATAAGGGGAAACAACCCGAAGACAGCACATGGGTGTGCAAAGCTCCAGTGAAGGAGGTTGGATTTTTTTTGGAGCGTGCACGTGAAACATTCATGGAAGCAAAGAAGAGCTTCATTGAGGCCTCTACCTCAAGGAGCAGGGATAAGCCTGATCAGGAAATGAAATCTTCTATGCTTACAACCTTTCTAGAAACCTGCATGAAGTTTTTGCGCAATAGAAAAGTTGTGAAGGGGTTATAGGAACTTATAAATAGATGCGCCAGAAACACTTCAGATGAACCGCGCATGGTACAAAAGAGTGGTAAGCATAAAGTAAGGATAAGGTGTGAGATGAGACTAACTATGTAGATAGGAGAATATGAGATGGATCAAGTTATTTTGGATCTGGGGTCAGACGCGAACGTGTTACCAAAACAAACTTGGGAGCGGATGGGAAGACCCATGCTCCAGTGGTCTCCAATTTAGTTAAGGATGAAAAATCAGTAGAAGATCATCTCCATGGGGTGGCTGCAAGGAGTGACTGTAGATATTGAAGGCATGAGCACATTAGCTGACTTTGAAGTGATATAAATTATGGATGATAGCAACCCCTACCCAACGCTCCTTGGCATTAATTGGGCTACTAACATGAACAGGGTAATCAACCTAAAGAAGCGAAAGATGATATTTGAGAGGAAATCACTCCACATAATAGTACCCCTAGATCTTGTTGAAGGATCGCGCTATACTGAACTAGTCCGTGATTATGAGAGTGATTATGGTTTGGACTGCATATATAAGATAACAACACAAGACCAAGATTGGGTGAATCCGATAGTGGATGGAAGAATTACATGGGAGCGCGAGAGTTCCTGCACCTCAGACTCTGATGAAGAATTAGAGCACGGGTAGAATCGACTACATGAAGTTAACATGCTGAGCTATAATATGATGACCCGATCGTTGCACTTTGTATCATCAAAGGTAAGAAATATTCCCACTTATGATGGCCTAAATGATGTAGACATGCTTTTGGATGCATTTGAGAGTGAGGTACTAGAGAAGTAGTGCTTCCAGGCTTTGGACTGGGCACTACGTGCTACGCCCGCAAGATGGTGGGTACACACAAGGGTAGCTTTGATGATTGGTGTGAGTGTAGGAGGATGATGAGAACATGCTTTGGGAAGCTGAAGATACAAATGACAGACAAATATGATGGGAAGGATGACCCACATGCACACTTGGCCAAATGGGCTAAGGTTTATGGAGCGAAGCCCCAACCTGAATGGGTGCACTTGTTTTGTCATACCTTGGATGATATCTCGATGAAATAGTACTTGGAAACAGAGCTCCACCATGGTAGAGGTGAATGGGATATTCTACGTGAAGGATTCATAATGATGTTCAACTTCGAAGATGGGTTTGATTGTATTGACGAAGCGCTACAAGAAGTTAAACTAGTGATTTTTAGGATACCTTAGGATCCTTTGGATCTGATTCAGCTCGATTGGACTACCTAGTTGACCCATGTGCTGGAATTCTATAACATGATTGCTCAAGAAGAATACGAGGATTTGTGAAAGATTCATATCCCAGAAACAGAGGGTCACTGTGAAGTTGAGGGACTGTAGATTGAGAATCCCGATATAACCACGCCACTAAAAATGAAATAGATAAATATTGGTATGGGGGCGGAGCCCAAATTCGCAAATATTTGAGATTACTAGGATGACATGACGATAGATAAGGTCGTTGAATTGCTCCGCGAATACCAAGATTTGTTCCCTACCAAGTTTACAGAGCTAAAGGGGATAATAGGAGACCTAGGCATTATGAAGATCATGCTAAAGCCCGACACAAAGCCTGTTAAGCAAAGACCTTACCACCTCAATCCAAAGTATAAGGAGAAGGTCCGCTTAGATCTAGATAATATGCTCGTGTCAGGCATCATGGAGCCCGTAGAAGAATTTGATTGGGTAAACCCAAGAGTGGTATAGGAAAAGAAGCAGAAGGATGAAATAAGGATATGTGTAGATCTCAGGAAGTTGAATGAAGCTTGCATACATGATCCTTTCCTAACTCCGTTCACTGATAAGGTATTAGATAATGTAGGTGGCCAGGAAGCGTACTTCACTGAAGGGTTCTTTGGGTGCCATCAAATCAAAATTGCACTGGAGGATAGAAGCAAGAAAACCTTCACGATTGAGTGGGGATGTTTCGAGTACATTGTAATGCCTTTTGGATTGAAGAATTCACCTGCAATTTTTTCATGCATAGTCATTGTTGCATTCAAAGAATTCATTCGTAAGTTTCTAGAGGTATACTTTGATGAGGGGACTGTTTTTGGTTTGGTGAAATGTCATGTGGCAAGTTTGCGCCTAATACTAGATACTTTTCGAAGGTACCATATTACGCTCAATCTGAGGAAATGCATGTTTTGTGTTCCTTTTGGGACTCTACTTGGTCATGTGGTTTTTAGAAAGGGACTGATGGTAGATCCCACAAAGATTGCAGTGATACTTGACGTGGAGGCATCGAGGACTGTAAAATAGTTGCGCACAACCTTAGGACATATGGGGTATTACAGGAAGTTTATCAAGGGCAATGCCCAAATCACCACACCTATGGAGAATTCATTGAAAAAGGATGTCACGCTCTGTTGGAACGAGGACTGTAAGAAAAGTTAGGATGTAATGAAAGAGAAAATGGTCAACACATCGATTTTAGTTGTCTTGGATTAGAAGAAGGAGTTTCATGTACATGTATATGTGTCATGTATAGTGATAAGAACAATACTGACATAAGCTGGCAGAGGAGAATTGGACCATCCTATATCATTCGCAAGCAGGAGGTTATCTAAGGTTGATAAGAACTATTCCACCACTGAGCGCAAAGGGTTAACCATGGTATACGTGCTCCAAAAGTTTAGACACTATTTGCTAGGTGGACATTTTAAGATGTATACATATCATTATGCATTGAAATACCTAGTGAATAAGCCTGTGTTGGGGGAGAGAATATGTAGGTGGTTGTTGTTGTTCCAAGAGTATGATTTTAGGTTATTGTGAAGCCTGGATGACTGAACGGGGGGCCAGACCATGTGTCGCACATCGAAATAGGGGAAGGGACCACTAATTTGGAGGAGGGATTTCCTGATGTGCAGCTATTTGCAGTATGTGTCATGGATGGCCGCTTTGAAGAAATCATACACTTCCTAACAATAGGAACTGCCCCAGAAAGCTACATCGTCCAGCAGAAAAAGGAGTTAGTAGTACACGTAGCAGAATTTTCTGTCACTGTCGGACATATGTACAAAATGGGGTCTGATGAAGTGTTACGATGATATGTACCAGAGTTTGAAAGGAGAAGTATCCTCACAGATGCTCATGGAGGCACTGCGAGAGGCCATTATGTAGGAAGAGCGACCACGCAGAAGATTCTACATGCAGGGTTGTGGTGGCCAACCCTTCATCAAGATTCAGAATCTTAATTTAAGGCATGTGATGTGTGTCAAAGGACTAGCAAGCCATCATGGAGAGATGAGCTGCCTCTGAATCCACAGATGACATTACAAACCTTTGAGAAATGGGTGATAGATTTTGTGGGACCCATTCAACCCCAAGGAAAGAAGATAGGAGCGCAGTACATTATCACCGTGGCTCAGTATTTGACTCGATGGGTGGAGGCACAACCTATGAAGGATTGCACATGCGTGACTACTGCAAAGTTCCTCTTTGAGTATGTACTGATGCGATTTGGGTGTCCAAAGATTTTGATGAGTGATCGCGGTACGCACTTTCTAAACGAAACAATCAGTGCACTAACAGAGGAATTTTGGGTATATCACCAGAAAAGGATGCCTTATCACCCACAGGCTAATGGGATGGTGGAAACATTCAATAATGTTCCGAAGAAGATGCTGACCAAGGTTTATAATGCTCAGCAAAGTGATTGGGACTCACGCATACTCACAGTTCTATGGGCCTATCGGACAACATGCAAAAAGTTGACTGGACAAACGCCCTTTAGGCTAGTATATGGCATTGAAGCGGTGATGCCCATGGAATACATTGTTCCTAGTCTATGCATAGTGGCACTCACAGGTATAACGAATCGCGGAGCCCTGGAAGAGAGGCTCATGCAGCTAGCTGAGCTTGAGGAAGAAATATTTCTAGTTGGATTTCACCAACAGGTCCAAAAGTAGCGAGAAAAAGCATGGCATGATCGACACATTAAACTGCGCAACTTTAAGGTAAATTATTTTGTTTTGTTATATGACAGTAAGTTTGATAAATTTCCAAGGAATTTTAGAATGCACTAGTTAGGGCCCTATGTCATTAAGGAGATTACTAACGGTGGATAAGTTTAGTTGGTTAAATTAAATGGAGATCCCTTCCCATGAAAGGTGAATGGCAGTCAATTGAAGCCATACACCGGTGGTTTGTCCAGATGGCTATATGAGTGTAGCATAGTCTTAGCACTCTAGGAAGCTGAAAGGAGGCACGAGACTTAAACTGCACTACCTGGGTTGGGGGAATGCACGATTGGAGGATTGTGCAGAGCAAGGAAGTGTCACAGGGTTCGCGACAGCGCGAAGGGACTTGGGCTACCTAGGGAGAAATCACGCAGGTCAGCCGGAAAGTGACTGTTAAAGTCAATGTTCATGATTTGACGGTAGTAATGTAGCCAAATGGAGTAGGAGGCCGACATTTAAGATGAACTTTATGGGTAAGATCTTTGAAACTCTGTCGTTAATCTGACATTAATGAACCGAATGTGAGGGGAATGGTCGGATTTGAATTCAAAATGCCCTATAAATTGCAGGTGGCTTCCTAGTGAAATACACTTGGCATTTCGAGAACTGAGTTGTTGAGCTCTCATGCACACATGAACCATGAATTATTTGAAGCTCTAATAGCAAGTTTGGCATTTGAACAATTCCCAAAGGTGACACAGGAATTATTGAATAGCATCATGTTGACACCCGCAGAAGCTATGGACACTGAAGCAGTGACAGCCAAGGAGGCTCTGTCGAAAGTTGTTAGGGAGGCAAAGGAAGTGGCTCCAGAGGTTACCAAGGTATTAGCTGAAGTTCCCAAATCACCGTGGATGCATAGACTAAAGGTGACCCCAACCAAGGAGAGTGTGAAGGAAAAAAATTGCAAGCAGGTTGTGATACCGGTGCATGCATCACCAAGAAGAAATCCACTGAAGGACAAGCCCAAAACATAGTAAAAGGATAAAGCCATTAACTGGAGTTAGAGGAGGAAGAAATTGAGGACATCCTGATGGATGATGAGGACTTGGGGGTAGATGTGGAGAAAGTTGAAGTCCAGGGTGCTGACCCTATGACTAAGTTGCCCGAGTATGTCCCTTCGAGCAAGGGAAAAACCAAGGTGCCAGAGGACATTGACAAGAGAAAGGTCCCCTTGCAAACCCCTCTATTGATGGACGAGATTGTCTTTGAAGGACTGTGCTTAGGGTGGGTTCCTTTGTTAAAACTGGAAGATTGGGACTTATCTGACCATTAAAAGTTCTTGCACTTAGTGATTGAGCAACTAATGCACTGAATTATTGACACAACCTTGAGATGACTGCATTGGAACTGCGGAAGTATCTCAAGGGAGTAGACAAGGGGAAGTGTCTCAAGGGAGTAGACAAGGTAGGTCTGGTCAACCTGTTATGGGTGTCACACCACAATTGCACTCCCATTACAGTATTGGTCATCAAGCAACTGTTATGCTTGGTGCACGTTGGGTGTATGTGGCTCAAGGAGACAATACCCATCACTAACAGATTGATCCATAGCATCACATGGCTTCCCTACATAGGAGAAAATTGGTCATGATGTTTGGTGGAAAAGGTGGTGAATAGGCCCTTGCGGAGGCCATGAAGGAGAAATTCAAGCTCGTGAAGAAGGCGTGAGGCTATGCTATCTCCAGTATTAGTGACCCTGTAATCAAGGTGGCCATGCATATTTTGGCAGGAAAGGTTATGAGGAAGTGTCACGCGGATGAATTTTCAGCACTAGTTGTTGCTATTGCAGCCTAATGCACCGAAGGAGTCCAGTTCAAATGGGTGCACTATCTCTACGGTGAGTTCCTTGCGAATTGTCACGAGGCACAAGATCTTAGCAAGACTTTCCACCATGTGTGGCTTTTGTTGTCTATTATGTTGGTAGCATGGGAGCTGCCAAAAGATAGTCGATTCCCCTCGGTCGCATCAGACCTGCCAGAAGCAGCAAAGTACACTTCACTGTGGGTGACCAAGGATGCTCAATGCATCAAAGATAACAAGATCTTCTGGATCTTGATGGAGATGAACATCTACATGGCTATCAATCCCAAAGTGTGGCTGTTGCCTACTGTGTTTTCCAACCTGCAGGGGTACATGGATTTCAAGGTAGATTTTCACCATGTATCGATCAAGGTGCAGAAGGACCCTACGTAGACATGATATGACTTGCCTTACTTGGAAATAGATGATGCCATTGATGAAGTCCTTGATCATTGGTCGGCATAGTGGCGTACTAACTCAAGCTTGGTAGTGGGGGCAAGCAAGTCTATCGTGCAACACAAGAAGGAGGAGGCTAAGCTCAAGATGGCACAGCTAGCTAAGAAGAGGAAGAAGGAGGCCGCTGACAAAACTTGGGTGGAGCACAATGCCGCCCAACAGACAGGTGGAATAGAGTGGGGCTTTGACAAAGGCATGAGGTCACCTTCACCCAAGGTAGAGGAAGAAATGGATGATAAAACAAAGCAGCATAGAGAGGGACCTACAGGCGACGTCTGCTTGCATCAAGTGTCCAAGGGAACATGAGAAAGGAGGGTCGAGGAAGAAATCTAAGGCCACTAAGGCGTCGCTGGACCCAATCACCCTCACAGAGGGAAATCTGCATGACATTAAAGACATGGTGCAGGATGTCACCACAGAGGCCCTACAATAGTTTTAGCAGTAGAAACAACTACTATTGGGGGCCATCCATACAGGTCTACAGGAGCTATAGACTCACGCATCATAGGCTAGCACAGTGTCCACCAGCCTCGCTATCGACACTTCAGAAGTTGTCGAGATGCTGCATGTGAAGGTCTCTAGCGTGAGAGTGCTTTTGGATGGAGCACTGACCACATAAGAATGAAGTTGGCAGACCCATTATCAGCACCCTCAGGGGAGTGGGGTTGAACCTAGTAGCACTCCCTGGCGAGGCGCTCTACCTACTGCAGGATGGAGTGATCGTGAAGCTGAGGGCCTGCGAACACCACACTTTACAGGTGATTAGCGATCAGAGGATTAATAATGAATAGATGGCCCTAACAACAAGACTCTTCCATCACTGCCATGTCTAAGGTAACCAACTGAAACAAGTTCCTAGTTCAGTTCATGGAGGAGGCATGCCGAATGGTCTCAGAGTTGGCCATTCCTGAGGAAGAACCGATCAAGGTGTGCATCCGCAAGCTTGCTACAGGGGTGCTCGACACTCGCATAGAGTTGGATAGGGTTAAACTAGAGTTGAACCTATAGATTGTAGAATTATGGTTGATGGCCCAACCTTCAACTCCACCGTAAATAAAGGAGCAGTGTGCAACCATTGACACATAAGAAATAGTGGCGGTAGATATTGCAACAACAGACTACACACAACATTTTGACAGTCGTTCGAGGTCTTGACGAGCCTACAGGAGGACCCTAATGTACATAAAATGGAGACAGAAGCATGAGAACTACAGTAGCAATATGACAAAGTAAAAGGTACAGCGCAAATTGTCACTCTCACGCAGAGACTAGTGAAGCTACATGAGGTCAATCTATTGAAAGAACAAGTAGATGCAATGGAGCACAAGGAGGCAGTGTTGAAGGCACACTTGAAGTGATGGTTGGATGAGTCTTATGCAATGACAACCTCTATTGAAGGAAAGCTTGTGAATCTGCAAGCAAATCAACAAAAGCTTCAAGCTGACATTTTAGGACCAACGACCGAGTAGCTGATTGAAGAAGCGAAGTAGGCGGCTGCACAGTGCATTGTTGAGGTTGTGGTCATATATGTCGAGCTAGGAGGTCTTCGCACAAAGATCTCTGCACCTGTAGAGTGACTCAAGGGAAAGTCACCATGTTTGTGTTGGGGGCCTGTTGGGAATAGGTTCCCCTAAGGACAGTTTTGGGGCTAAAATCCCATGTTTTGGATCAATTTTGTAATAAAGTAGTAAAGTCTCCACATTTTGCGGTCACGGAGCACGAAGGTGTCAAGATTCATAAAGGGTTGCTCGACTTTATTTTGTAAAGTGTAAAGTTAGCTGTAAAGATACATCCATGGTCCACGAACCATGAGATTGTATAGAAAGAGCTAAGTAAGTAAGCTCTAAGGAGTCTTAAGTTTTGTAGAAGATAGTGAAGAATGAAGTGAAGAATCTTGGTAAATGAGGACCTAGACCAGTTTAGAGATGTGTGATGTCGTATCACCGAAATCCAACTAAGAATGTGATCAAAGACTGGTTGGACTGGAATATCCATGAATTCGTGGCGCAAAAAAAAAAAAATCCATGACTAATAAAGGAACAATGGTTGGATAGATACTTATATATAGAAATCCATGAGATCTTTTTCTGTTCCTTTCTCATTGAGTTATACGAGTGGATCGCGAAGCTAGCGGCTAGCCAAGGAAGGTGGAGACTTGACAGTCCTATTGTCTAGACCCCAGAGTTAGTACAAACACTGGAAGCCTTTGAGGATAAGATTTCCCATGTTGTCGATCATTGGCTCAATCGTATCATAGGAGTATTCGTGAATGAATTCATGGTCGATACCTCAGTTAGTTACAGTGAGGCGAAACGACGCTTTTTCAAAGGTCGCGAGGTAAGTACTTGAAGTCTTTGAATACCTGGATCAAGATATTATTCTATGAAAAATGGGTTATGTAGCTACCTTTATGTTCAGAGCTACGTAAAGTGGAAAAACTTACAGAAACGAAGGAAGAAAGGGTACCGAATATAGCCCATTGATATCACCGTCATTAGGTGACGAAGAGGGAGTAGCGCAGGCTTCTCCATAAATTGCAGTTCAATTAATAAGACAGGGATTTCTGCAATTGCTACCTCCACCTACACCACCTCCCACTTCACCACCATCACCTGCAACTTCACCCATGACACCACCACCTCCACCGCAGTTTAGCATGGAAAATTCAGTGAAGTTTCCTTTCTTTAAAGGCATGGGAAATCGGGATCCGGACCAGTTTTGGTTCATTGTGGAAGCTGTATGGGAAGCTTAGGGTGTTATAGATGATCAAAAGAAGAAGGAAACATTGGTTAGTGCTTTGCAGGATCGCGCACTAACTTGGTACATCAAGTACTCTAATGATTACCCAAACGTTGGATTAGCAGATATCCAAACCGTGTTGAATAGAGATTTCAACAGGCCTAAATCCGAGGCATAGTTGATTCTAGGGTTCAAGGAAATCGCAATGAAACTAGGTGAGACACCTTGGGAATTGGATCAAAAGTTGAAGTGTAAAATCCACAAAGCTAATATGAACTTAATGGATGGACAACACCGCGAGTCGTTCATGGCTTCACTCCTGCCTCACCTAAGGTTTGCACTATCACAACAAAATATTATGACTAAGGCAGAGGCCTTGGAGAATGAAATGATACTACATGAAACACCAACGCAAGATCCAAATCTAGGGATTTAGCAGATCCATGCACAATTGCAAAATCTTTGCTTTGAAATACAAATTTTGAAGCAAGACAGAAGAATTTGACCAGAGGTGAGAAAAGAAATATGGTGCCTGAAATGTAAGGGCTAGGGGCATGACAAAGACCACTGCCCATCTTTGTGAACTATATTGCAGGAGGAGGACCAATTCCTTTAAGGTTGGAGGCCCAAGTAGGACCGAGCATGGGGCCTGCGTTGTGGTATGCTATATTTCAAGTAGCAGGAGAACATGCAATGGATAACTATCATTTGCTGCAGAAGTTTGTACAAACACTGCAACAACTATTTTGCAACTTCTGCAGGTTAGTAGGGAATGATGAGCACAACTTTCAAAGTTATGAATTGATGACGGACAGAACACCTTCCTATAGGGTTTAGGCAGAAACCTGGCCCCCTAACCAGAGTGCTGGGATGGCACGAATAGGATTTCAGGGGCATGGATGAGGCCAAGGCAGAGGAGGACCTGGCAGAGGTCGAGGATGGCTAATCTACTACAACTGCAGAGGACCAGGACACTATGCCTATGAATGCACTAACCCAATGCAACCATCGTGCAAATATTATACTTAGTTTGATCATGAGATAGAAGATTTCCCTATGGTGATAGCAAGGATACATGATAAAGGGGTGCTACCACCTCAACCGACTCAGAACCTACAAATGATGAGGACTGAGCCTCGCGAGGAAGATCCAAATGTGAATATAGTGCTCCGAAGATGAATTACAATGGGAGATGATAAGCGGAAACAACTCAAAGACACTGCATGGGTTTGTAAAGCTCTAGTGAAGGAGGTTGAATTTGATTTGGAGAGTGCACGCGAAACGTTCATGGAAGAAAAGAAGAGCTTCGCTAAGGCCTCTGCCTCAGGGAACAAGGATAAGCCTAATCAGGAAATGGACCCTTCTATGTTTATGACCTTTCTATAAACCTGCATGAAGTTGTTGTGCAATAACAAGGCTGTGAAGGGGCTACAGGAGCTTATAAATAGATGCGTCGAAAACACTCAAGGTAAACTGCACATTGTACGGAAGATTGGTAAGTATAAAGCAAGGACAGGACGAGAGATGAGACTGACCACGCAGATAGAAGAATATGAAATGGACCAGGTTATTCTAGATCTGGGGTCAGACACGAATGTGTTACCAAAGAAGACTTGGGAGCAGATGGGAAAATCTGCGCTGCAGTGGTCTTTAATTCAGTTAAGGATGGCAAATCAGGAGAAGATCATCCTCATGCGGTGGCTATGAGTGACTATAGATATTGAAGGCATGAACATGTTGGTTGAATTTGAAGTGATAGAAATTGTGGATGACAACAACCACTACACTACGCTCCTTGGCATTGATTGGGCTACTGACATGAACAGGGTAATCAACCTAAAGAAGCAAAAGATGATATTTGAGAAGAAATCACTCTGCGTAATAGTAGCCCTAGATCCTACTGAAGGATCACGCTATACTGAACCAGTCCATGATTATGAGAGCGATGACAATTTGGACTACATATATAAGATAGAAACGTGAGACTAAGATTGGGTGAATCTGATAGTAGATGGAAAAATTACATGGGATCGCGAGAGTTCCTACACTTCAGACTCTGACGAAGAATTAGAGTGTTGGTAGAATCAACTACATGAAATGACCATGATGAGCTGTAATATGATGACCCAGTTGCTACGCTTAGTATCGTCAAGAGGTAAGAAATCTGCTCACTTATGATGGCCTGAATAGTGTAGACATGTTTTTGGATGCATTTGAGAGGGATATACCAGAGAAGCATCACTTCCATGCTTTGGATTGGGTGTTGTGCGCTACCCTTGAAAGATGATGGGGTACGCACAAGGGTAGCTTTGATGATTGGCATGAGTGTAGGAGGATAATGAAAACACGCTTTATGAAGCTGAAGGTATGAATTATAGACAAATATTACGGGAAGGATGACCCACTCAAACACTTGGCCAAATGGTCTAAGGCTTATGGAGTGAAGCCCCAACCTAAATGGTTGCACTTGTTCTGTCATACCTTGGATGTCATCATGATGAAATGGTACTTGGAAATAGAGCTCCGCCATGGCACAGGTGAATGGGATGTTCTGTGTGAAGGATTCATAATGATGTTCAGCTTCAAAGATGGGTTTGACTGTATTGACGAAGCGCTACAAGAAGTTAAAGAAACAATCTTTAGGATACTGCAGGATCCTTTGGATCTGATTCAACCCAATTGGACTAGTCAGCTAAACTACACACTGGAATGTTATAATGTAACTTCTAAAGAAGAAGATGAGGATCCATGAAAAATGATCCCTAAAATAGAGGGTTACCACGAGATCGAGGGACTGCAGATTGAGAATCCTGATATAATCGCGCCACTAAAAACAAAACAGGTAAATATTGGTATGGAGGCAGAGCCCAAATTCGTGAATATTGGAGATTACTAAGATGACATGACAATAGATAAGGTCATTGAATTGCTCCGCGAATACCAGGATTTGTTCCCTACCAAGTTTATGGAGCTAAAGGGGATAATAAGAGACCTGGGTGTTATGAAGATCACGCTAAACCCTGATGCAAAACCTCTTAACAAAATACCTTACCACCTCAATCAAAAGTATAAGGAGAAGGTCCACTTATAGCTAAACAAGATGCTCATGGTAAGCATCATCGAGTCTGTAGAAGAATCTGATTAGGTAAACCCAATGGTGGTATAGGAAAAGCACCAGAAGGATGAAATAAGGATATGCATAGATCTTAGGAAGTTGAATGACGCTTGCTACATGGTCCTTTCCCGACTCCATTCACTGATGAGGTATTGGATAATGTAAGTGGCTAGGAAAAGTACTCCTTCATTGATGGGTTCTTTTGGTACCATTAGATCAAAATCGCGCCAGAGGATAGAAGCAAGACGACCTTCGTGACTGAGTGGGGATGTTTCCAGTACACTATAATGCCTTTTGGATTGAATAATGTGCTTGCAATTTTTTCACGCGTAGACATTACCACATTCAAAGAATTCATTCATAAGTTTCTGGAGGTGTACTTTGATGAATGGACTATGTTTGGGTTGGTGAAACACCATGTGGCAAGTTTGCGCTTGATGCTAGATACTTGTCGAAGGTACAAGATTGCACTCATTCTAAAGAATTGCCTATTCTTTATTCCTTTTGGGACTCTATTGGGTCATGTGGTTTGTAGATAGGGACTGATGGTAGATCCCAGGAAGATCATAGTGATACTTAACTTGGAGGTGCCGAGGTGTGAAACAACTACACGCAACCTTAGGACTTACAGGGTTATACAGGAAGTTTATCAAGGGCTATGCCCAGATCATCATGCCTATGGAGAAGTTGTTGAAAAAGTACGACACGTTCTGTTGGAACGAGGACTGTACGAAAATCCTGGATGTATTAAAATAAAAAATGGTCACTACACCAATTTTAGTCTTCCCGGATTGGAAGCAGTTTCGCATACATGTAGACACGTCATGTATAACACTGGGAGAATTCCTAACACAGGTTGGCAGAGGAGAATTGGACCATCATATAGCATTTGCAAGCATGAGGTTATCCAAGGCTAAGAAGAACTATTCCACCACTGAGTGCAAAGGGTTAGCCATGATACACATGCTCCAGAAGTTTAGACACTATTTGTTGGGTGGAAAGTTTAAGATGTATATAGATTATTCCGATTTGAAATACCTAGTGAATAAGCCTGCGTTGGGGGCGAGAATCTGTAGGTGGTTGTTATTGTTCTAGTAGTATGATTTTGAGGATATTTTTAAGCCTAGATGACTGAACATGGGACCAGACCATCTGTTGTGCATCGAAACAAGGGAAGAACCCACTAATTTGGAGAAAGGATTGCTTGATGCATATCTATTTGTAATGCGCATTGTAGATGGTCACTTTGAAGATGTAATACACTTCCTAACGACATGAACCACCTGGGAAGATTACACCATCCAACAGAAAATGGTGTGAGTGGTACGCGCGGTAGAATTTTTTGTTATTATCGGACATATGTACAAAATTGGGCCTGATGAAGTATTGCAATGATATGTACTAAAGTTTGAAAGTAGTAGTACCCTTGCAGACACTCATGGGGGCACGCAGGAAGCCATTATGTAGGAAGAGCGACTGCACAGAAGATTTTATGCATAGGGTTGTGGTGGTCAACCCTCCATCAGGATTAAAAAGCTTACTGCAAGGCATGTGATTTGTGTCAAAGGATTGGTAGGCCATCATGAAGAAATCCACAAATGACATTACAACCCTTCGAGAAATGGGCAATAGACTTTGTGGGACCCATTCAACCCCAAGGGAAGAAGATGGGAGCACGATACATTATCACCACGACTGAGTATTTGACTTGATGGGCAGAGGAACAACCTATGAAGGATTGAATAAGAATGACTACTGCAAAGTTCTTCTTTGAGTATGTACTGACAAGATTTAGGTGTCCAAAGATTTTGATGAGTGATCGTGGTATGCACTTTCTAAACGAGACAATCAACGTGTTGATGGAGGAATTTCAGGTATATCACTAGAAGATCATGCCTTATCACCCACAGGCTAATGGGATGGTGGAAGCATTCAATAAGGTGTTGAAGAACTTGCTGACCAAGGTTTGCAATGCTCAGCGAAGTGATTGGGACCTACACATACCCACAGTTCTATGGGCCTATCGGACGACATGCAAAAAGTTGACTACTTAGGCTTGTATATAGTGTTGAGGCAGTGATGCCCATGGAATACATTGTGACTAGACTATGCATAGTGGCACTCATGGGTATGATAGATCACGAAGCCCTGGAAGAGAGGCTCACACAGCTGGTTGAGCTTGAGGAAGAGAGATTTCTATCCAGATTTCACCAAAAGGTCCAAAAGCAGCGCGAAAAAGCATGGCATGATCAGAACTTAAGTTGTGCACCTTGATCTAGTTTTTTTATATGATAGTAAGTTTGATAAATTTCGAGCGAAGTTCAAAATTCACTGGTTAGGAACCTATGTCATTAAGGAGATTACCTACAGTGGAGCAATTCAGTTGGTTAAATTGAATGGGGATCCCTTCCCAGGAAAGGTGAATGGTAGTTGATTGAAGTCATACATTGGTGATTTAGCCAGGTGACTATATGAGGGTAACATAGTCTTAGCGCTCTAGACAGCTGAAACCTTGCTAACTAACTGTCTTAGCACAAAGGTCCTGACCAAAATCTACATAAGAGATGTGATGTCATATCACTGGAACCCAACTAAGAAAGGGATCGAAGACTAGTTGGATAGGAAGATCCACGAATTCACGACGCAGGAGAATAGAGGGCGTTAGGTTCAGTGTTAGTTATCCAAATAGATTCTTGAACAGTTAGTTAACCCTTCACACTTAGTGGTGGAATAGTTCTTCTTAGCCTTGGATAACCTCCTGCTTGCGAATGTTATAGGATCTTCCAATTCTCCTATGCTAGCCTGTGTGAGTACTGCTCCCAGCACTATGCATGACACATCTACATGTACATGAAACTCCTTATTCCAATATAGGAATACTAAAATCGGCACAGTGACTATTTTCTCTTTCATTACATCCATGCTTTTCTTATATTCCTCATTCCAATAGAACATGACATCCTTTTTCAACAACTTCTCCATAGGCAAAGTGATCTGGCATAGCCCTTGATAAACTTCCTATAATACCCTTATAGGAAGTAGCTATTTTACACTCCTTGGCGCATCCAAGTTAAGTATTACTGCGATATTCACAGGATCTACCATTAGTCCCTATCGATAAACCACATGACCTAGTAGAGTCCCAAAAGGAACACAAAATAGGAATTTCTTTAGATTGAGCGCAATATGATACCTTCAACAAGTATCTATCATTAGGCACAAACTTGCCACATGGAATTTCACCAACTCAAACATAGTCCAGTCATCAAAGTACACCTCCAGAAACTTATGAATGAATTATTTGAATGCAGTAATGATTACGCATGAAACAATCGTAGGTGCATTCTTCAATCCGAAAGGCATTATACTGTACTCAAAACATCTCCACTTAGTCACGAAGGTCATCTTGCTTCTATCCTCTAGCACAATTTTGATTTGATTATACCCAGAGAACCCATTAGTGAAGGAGTATGCTTCCTGCCCACCTACATTATTCAATACCTCATTATTGAATGGAGTTGGGAAAGGGTCATGTATGCAAGCATCATTCAACTTCCTGAGATCTACACATATCCTTATTTCATCCTTCTGCTTCTTTTCTTGTACCACTATTGGGCTTACCCAATCAATGATGCCTATTGCGAGCATCTTGTCTAGCTCTAAGCGGACCTTCTCCTTATACTTTGCATTGAGGTGGTAAGGTCTTTTCTTAACAACCTTCGCGTCACGCTTTAGCGTGATCTTCATAACACCCAGGTCTCCTATTATCCCCTTTAGCTCCATAAACTTGGTAGGGAAAAAATCTAGGTATTCGCAGAGCAATTCAGCTACCTTATCTACCGTCGCGTCATCCTAGTAATCTCCAATCTTTGTGAATTTGGGCTTGCCTCGGTACCAATATTTACCTGTTTTGTTTTCAGTGGCACGGTTATATCAGGATTCTCAATTTGTTGTCACTCGACCTCACGGTGACCCTCTGGTTTCAAGGATATTAACTTTTGAAGATCCTCATCTTCTTCTTCAACAGTTACATTATAGAATTCCAGCATGTGGCTCAGCTAAGAGTCTAATTGGGATGAATCGGATCCAAAGGATCCTATGGTATCCTAAAAATTATTGCTTGAACTTATTTGATCACTTCATCAATATAGTTAAACCCATCTTCGAAGTTGAACTTCATTACGAATCCTTCACGCAGAATATCCCATTCACCTGTACCATGGTGGATATCTGTCTCCAAGTACGAGTTCATTGAGATGACATCCAAGGTGTAATAGAACAAGTGTGCCCATTTAGGTTGGGGCTTCGATCCATAAGCTTTAGCCCATTTAGCCAAGTGTCCCTGCAGATCATCCTTCCTGTCATACTTGTCTGTCATTCATACCTTCGGCTTCCCAAAGCGTGTTCTCATCATCCTCCTGCACTTGCACCAATCATCAAAACTACCCTTGTGCGTACCCCACCATCTTGCGAATGTAGTGTGTGATGCCTAGTCAAAAGCATGGAAGCACTCATTTTCTATTACCTCGCTCTCAAATGCATCCAAAAATACATCTACCTCATTCAGGGCATCGTAAGTCGACAAATTTATTACCTCTAACGATACACAACACCGTGACTGGGTCATCATGTTATAGCTTAGCATGGTTACTTCATGTAGCCGATTTTTCCAGTGCTCTAATTCTTCATCAAAGTCTGAGGTGCATGAACTCTCCCAATCCCATGTAATTCATTCATCCACTGTCGGATGCACCCAATCCTAATCTCGCACTAATATCTTGGATACGCAGTCCAAATCATCATCACTTTCCTAATCACAGGCTAGTTTAGTGTAGCACGATCCTTCAGCAGGATTTAGGGGTACTATTCACGAAGCGAATTCTTTTCAAATATCATCTTTCACTTTTTTAGGTTGATCACCCCATTCATGTCAGTAGCCCAATCAATGCCAAGGAGTGTAGGGTAGGGGTTGCTATCATCCACAATTTCTATCACTTCAAAGTCAGCTAATGCACTCACACCTTCAATATCTATAGTAACTCCTTGTAGCCATCCCATGGGGATGATATTTTGTTGATTTTCCATCCTTAACTGAATCAGATACCACTACAGCATGGGTATTCCCATCTTCCCCCAAGTCTGATTTGGTAAAACATTTGCATCTGACCCCAGATCCAGAATAACCTGATCCATTTCATATTCTCCTATCTGCACGGTTAGTCTCATCTCTCATCCTATTCTTTCTTTATGCTTACCAATCTTCCATACAATGCGCAGTTCACCCGAAGTGTTTTCGATGCATTTATTTATAAGCTCCTGTAACCCCTTCATAGCCTTGCTATTGCGTAGCAGCTTCATGCAAGTCTCTAGAAAGGTCGTATGCATAGAAGGGTCCATTTCTTGATCAGGCTTATCCTTTCTCATTGAGGTAGAGGCCTCAGTGAAGTTCTTCTTTGCTTCCATGAACATTTTACATGTGCACTCCAAATCAAATATAGCCTCCTTCGCTGGAGCTTTGCAAACCCATGCGTTGTCTTCCAGCTATTTCCCCTTATCATCATCCATTGCAATTCCACTTCGGAGCACTATATTCACATTCATATCCTCTTCGCGAGGCTCAAACCTCATCATCTGCAGGTTCTAATTTAGCTGAGGTGGTAGCACCCCTTTTTAAGACACATTGGGTTGGTGCATTCACGGGTATAGTGTCCTCCTCCTCCATAATTGTAGCAGATTAGTTGTCCCCGACCTCTGTTAGGTCTTGCTCCACCTCGGCCTCAACTGCGCCCCTGAAACCCTATTCATGTCATCCCAATGCTCTGTTCAAGGGGCTTCATTTCTACCTAGACCCTATCGGCAAGTGTTCTATCCATCATCAATTCATAAATTTGGTAGTTGTGCTCATCATTCGCTAGTGACCTGCAGAAGTTGCAGAACATTTGTTGTGGTGTTTGTATAAACTTTTGTAGCAAGTGACAGTTATCAGTTGTATGTTTCCTTGCTACTTGACATATAGTGCACCACAATATAGGCCCTACACTTTATCCTGCATGGGCCTCTGGCCTTAAAGGCATTGGTCCTCCTGCAATATAGTTCGCAAAGACTGGGCAATGGTCTTTGTCATGCCCCTGACCTTTACATTTCAGGCACCATACCTCTTCGCACACCTTCGTTCAAAGTGTTTTATCCTGCTTTAAACTTTACATTTCAAGGAAAATATTTTGCAACTCTGCTTGGATATACTGAACCCCCAAATTTGGATCTTGCATCATTGTTTCATGTAGTCTCATTACAATCTCCAAGGCCTCGGCCTCAGTCGTAATCTTCTGTTGTGACAATGCAACCCTGAGGTGTGGCAGGAGCGAAGACACGAACCACTCACAGTGTTTTCCATTTATTAATTTCATATTGGCTTCGTCGATTTTACACTTCAACCTTTGATTCAATTCCCAAGGGGTCTCACATGGTTTCGTTGCAATTTACTTGAACCCTACAATCGATTGTGCCTCGGATTTAAGCTTACTGAACTCTCTATTTAGTGCAGTCTAGATATCTGCTAATCTAGCGTTTGGGTTATCATTATATTACTTGATGTACCAATTTAGCACACGATCCTACAAAACACTAACCAATGTTGCCTTCTTCATGTGATCATTTGTAATGCCCTGAGCTTCCCATACATCTTTCACAACAAACCAAAATTGGTCCAAGGCCAATAGTGTAGGGATTTGTTTGGCTAACTAATGTTGAACCTAGGTTAGGTCCCACACAGCCAACATTTGCAAATATACCATGCTAGATAAACCAAACAAATGGAATAACCACACTCATACCTCAATGTATCTCAGGGGTTGCTATCACATCTGCACAAGTCAGTCCAAATTAGTACAACACAATATCACAAATATATCAACTCGTGCTTGAATATCATATCCATAACCATCTGCACATGTTGATCCAGATTAACACAATACATATAACATCAATATCTTAGTTGCAATGAACATAATCATCATGCATATGACCATACTGCATATAACAACAAGTTAACTATCATGCATGATTGACCAGTGCACATGCATATGATCACACTGATTAATTAACATCTATCATTCATGTAACCATAAGAACAATAGAATGATAGGCATGTATATAATCATAATGCATATAGCAACCATTAAACATCATACATGCATGCATGCCCAATGTAAAAACTTGTATGACGATATTCTCTTACCCTGAGGTCAAGTTTTGCTACCTCACTCTAATAATCTGCACCTCCTATTAGAAATTAATTAACGAAGAAATTAAATACATAAAATATTGTGGAAACACAAATACTGAAATGCATAAAACAAGAGAGACACAGATGTATGTAGTTCACCCAATTTGGGCTACATCCATGGAGAAACAACCTATCCTTCCTTTTATATTACCCAACAAAATTAAGAGATACAACCTACTATAGATCTACCGTAATTTCCTCTTCGCTCTCACAAAGCCTCCTCTCTTTGTCTCTCGCTTAGAATAATCATGCACAACCACAATACAATTCCCTCATATATACCGAGGGTTTCCTTCTAGGGGGGAAAACCTAAATTAACATAACTTCTACCATCAAATCATCCGCCCAATGAACAACCCCGATTGACTATAAAATTACAATAATTTACAAGGACAATTTTCATCTATTTTTAGTTTCAAGGGCATTGTCCCCGAACCCCTACTAGCGGGGGGGGGGGGGGCTCATAAAAGTCATTTTTGGCCCACCCCTTAAACCCCCTTGACAATAGTTACATAGTCAGTGTTTCCACCCCATTAAGAACAAGAATCCAATGCGGCTAAAACAAAAAACCTTTGAAAAATCACGAAGATAATCAGGCTCCACAACTAAAAATCTCCGACTTGGAGACTGAGTATATAAACTCCATTTTTTCTTCACTTGCTGGACAATGAATCCACTTGGACCTTGTTGTTTCTCATCTTCACCATCATACTTGAAGACTAATTGAAAATTAGTAGAATCTTAGTTTCTCGTTGGTTACAACTTTTGTTAACATATTTGCAGGATTATGGCTAGTGTGTATCTTTTCCATCTTCAATTGTCCATCTTCCAACATCGCCTGTATGAAATGATAATTGAGTTCTATATGTCTAGTCTTGGAATTAAATCTTTAGTTATTTGCAAGATGAATGGCACTCTAGCTATTACTGTATAACCTGCCCATCTCCTGCTTCTTACTTAACTCATACATAAACCTTTGTAACCAAATAATCTCTTTACTAGCCTCTATAGCAGCAACATACTCTGCCTCTGCTATTGAAATTGCAACATGTTTTTGCAACCTTGACACCCAAATAACAACTATTCCACCTACTATAAACACATACCCTATGGTGCTCCTCTTGTTATCTCTATTACTTTCCATATCTTCATCAACATATCCCTGTACAACAATGTTTGAACCACCAAAGCATAATGCTTTATTTGTGTTACCTCTCAAATACCTTGGAATCCACCTCACTGCCATCCAATGCTCTTTTCCTGGATTGTTCATATACCTGCTTGCAACTCCCACTACATGTGCATTATCAGGCCTTGTGCAAACTGTTGCATTCATTAAGCTTCCAACTGTTGATGCATATGGAACTTACCATGTATAATCCATCTCTTCTTGAGTCTTGGGAGACATCTCCTTACTTAGTTTGAAATGGCTATCCAAAGGTGTACTAATTGTTTCTTCATTCTACATATTAAATCTTTTCAACACCTTTTTTATTTATTCACTCTAAGAGATTGTTAATTTACAATTTTTCCTATCTCTAGTTATTCTCATATGAAGTATTTGTTTTGCAACACCCAAATCCTTCATTGCAAATGAATTTGCCAATTTTCCATTGAGCACATTTATTTCCTACATGTTAGGCCCTACAACAAGAATGTCATCTACATACAATAACAATATATTATAGCTGCCATTATTTTTCTTTTTAAGGTAAACACAATGGTCAGTGACATCTAGTATAACCTTGTTTGGACATAAACCTATCAAATTGTATATACCACTACCTTGGAGCATGTTTTAAGCCATACAAATTATTCTTCAATTTTCACATTAAATTCTCCTTCCCTTTGACCTCATACCCTTGTCATTGCTGCATATATATTTCTTCCTCCAAATCCCCATGGAAACAAGTTGTCTTTACATCTAACTACTCAAGATGCAAATATTCTTCTACCACTAGACTTAAAATAGTTCTAAATGAATTCATTTTAACAAGAAGAGAAAAAAATTCATCAAAGTCTATACCTTTCTTTTGTGCAAACCCCTTCACCACAAGTCTAGCCGTATACCTTTGTTTACCTCCATCTTATTATTTCAACCTATAAACCCATTTATTTTGCAATGTTGTTTTACTTGTAGGTAACTTGACTGAGTCCCAAGTCTAGTTATGTATCAGAGAGCCCATCTCCTCTTCCATGGCTTGCTCCCACTTCTTTTTGGTTTCTACTTGCATTGCTTCTTCATATTTTTCTGGTTCACCAGAATCATTCAACATTACACAATATAATTAAGAATAGTATTGTTCAAGGGGTCTACTTATCCTAGTAGATCTTCTAACACCACTTTCAAGTGTTTGAGGTGCATGTTGTTGTTGAGGTTCCTGTTATCATTGTGGCTATTGATCATTATGATTTTCAGACACATTTAGTTTTTCTATGATCTCATCAAGCACTGTGTATTCTTTGTTTTATTTTTCTCGTTTCTTTCCTTGCATTTTATCCTTATACATGCCTTTAAATTGAATATCACATCTTTGTTCCTAATGATTTTGTGATATTCATAATCATATAAGTGATAAAAAAATCATTTACACCATATCCATTAAAGGTACATTTATTTTATTTTTCCTCAATCTTTATTCCATTTTCTTTATTGATGTGGACAAAGGCTTCAAAACTGAAGGTCTTTAAAAATGAGAATTTTATCTTCTTACCTGTCTGTGCCTCCTTTGGAATACCACCATCCAAGGAACTTGAAGGCCCTCTGTTTATTAGATAAATAGCAATATCTACAACATCTACCCAAAATTGTAAGGGTAATCCTACATGAAATCTCATGCACCTTGCATGCTCCATGATTGTCTTCATCCTTTCTTTCACACCATTTTCCCATGGTGTTCTTTGAACTATCTTCTCTCTACGAATTCCATGCTCTAAACAATAGTTATCAAACTATTTGCTGCACTATTCACCTCCATTGTTTGATCTGAGACACTTCAACCTATTTCTTGTCTCATTCTCAAACAAATCTTTCCATTTATTGAAAGTATCAAATACATCAGATTTATTTTGAATACAATAAATCTAGGTTTTCCTAGTTGCATCATCAATAAAAGTAACATAATAATGAGAGCCACTGAGAGATGATACTTAAGCAGGTCTCCATACATATGTATGAAAAATCTCTAATTTTTCTCTCTTCTTATCCGTCCCAAATCTAATAAATATGACTCTATTTTGTTTTCCATAAACACAATTTTCACAGAAATCCAAATCAACATGCTTCAAATATGGCAACAAATTTCTTGAGTGAAGAATTTGCATCCCCTTCTCACTCATGTGTTTGAGACTATGATGCCAGAGTGTCGTATGTACTCCTATGGTGGTTAGATAATTAATAGAGTTATAAATACTATTGCATAAATATAATGTATCGACTTTTTCTCCTTTTACTATTACTAGGGCTCCTTAAGTGACCTTCCTGCTTTTGTCTATAAAAGTAGTTACACAACTTTCACCTCCAAACTGTCTTGTTGAAATTAGTTTTTTATTCATATCTAGAACATGCATTACCTCTTTCAATAGCCATTGGTTTCCATTATGTTTCTTTATAAAAACATTATACATTCCAATGATTTCATAGGGTTTATCATCACCCACACGAACCTGTCCAAAATCTCCTTGAACATAGTCATGAAAATGTCTCCTATCATGTGTGGCATGGAATGAGGCCCCTGAATATACCACCCAAGAATCAACAACATTATCTAATAAAATAATAAAAAAATCTCGCAACACATCACTTGTCACATTCGCTTCATGGTTGTTCTCTTTTTGTCAATCTCCTTCTTGTCCTTCCGAGATTTACAGTCTTTCTTCAGGTGTCCTTTCTTCTCACATATCTAGCACAATATATATGATCTAGATTTGGATTTGTCTTTTCTTGACTTATTGCAATTTCCTGGGCTCCTTCCTCTTTCTATTTTTCTTCCCCTAGTCACTACAGTAAAATCACTACCTAATGTCTCACTAGAGCTTTTCCATCACATTTCCTTGCAAAGGATGACACCAACAACATCATCAAACTTTAAAGTAGTAGATCCAAAGACAAAGTTACTGGTAGCCATAACCAGGCATTTCCAACTCTCTATCAATGAGAACAGAAATAATAGAGCCCTAACTTCATCATCAAAATTTACCCCTACATAATTTAATTGACAGGTAACCGTGTTAAATTCATTTAAATGATCATCAATAAATCCACCTTCTGATATCTTCATGTTAAATAGACTCTTCATAAGAAATACCTTATTTGAGACCAAGGGTTTTTCATATATTTTGTCCAATGTCATAATTAAACCTTATGTTGTCATTTCCTTTGAATTTTGAATGCCACTAACGCTTCCCGACACAGTTGTATTGTTCCTATTGCCTTTTTTTCAAGAATATCCCATTCTGTGTCTGTGGGACTCATAAACTTCTTTTATTTTCCACTCAATGGTAGCTACAGATCTTTCTGACACAAATAATTTTCCATTTGCATCTTCCATAGTTGGTAGTTTTGGCCATTAAATTTGTTGACGTTAAACATACCATCTTCTACCATTGCACCCACTTGAACTCGGAACACTTCTCTCCTACGAGTTTATTAGCCAAATAAACCTTAGACTATGATACGAGTTGTTAGAAATTAATTAATGGAACAATGAAATACATAATATATGACGTAAAAACAAATATAGAAATTCATAAAACAAAAGAGACACATATATACGTGGTTCACCCAATTTGGGCTACGTCCATGGAGAAACAACCAATCCTTTCGTTTATATTATCTAGCAAAATGAAGAGATACAACCTATAGTAGATTCGTTCTAATTTCCTCTTCGCTCTCACACAATCTCCTCTCTCTCTCTCTCTCTAACTTAGAATAATCATACATCTAGTGCCCCTCTCTAGTTGACCGAAAGTGATATGACATTAACATTTATTTAGCCCTAAGGCCCGCCCCTTATTCTTTGAGGACCTCAGGTTGAGGATCCAGACACATGAATCTATTATTAGTGGTTGTGATGTTTATGTATGTTCTCCATTGATATTATGATGATGATAGTATTAATGGTTATGTATGTTCTCTATTGGTATTATGATGATTGTAGCATTAATGGTTATGCATGTTCTCTATTGATATAATGATGATTGTCGAATTAATGGTTATGTTTGTTCTCTATTGATATTATGATGATGATAGCAGTAAAGGACATGTATGCTCTCTATTGATATCATGATGATGATAGCTTTGATGGATATGTATTTTTCCATTGATGTTATGATGATGATAGCCATGATGGATGTGTCCCCTATGTTAGCTACTTGCATTAGTTCTAGTTCACAATGAACAATGATGCGAATGAATCGGTTATGTTGATGATGCTATTATGACAATGACTAACACTAAGAAACTTTGTTAGTGATGATTATTGGGTATGACTAGTTAACCAGTGGGTCAATATATTCGAATTAAGCATGTCACAATTCACACTTAGAGGTGAATGACAACAAGGGAGTGAAAGTAGCGGAAAGTAAAGATTGAATCTTGTCTCCTAGTGAACAGTACCTATGTTATTATAATGCTATTTTATATAACTTCATTGTGACTATAGTTAAAAACATGTAAAATAAATGATATGTGTAATGCAGTGAATTTCATGGATGTTTTATATAAGTGCTTAATATTTTTGAGTTCTGAATGCTATCATTTTATGTTTGTATTCTTAGTTTACTGTATTACTCTTAAAAAAAAAAAAATCATAAGGCAAGTCCCTACACCTGGTATTAGAGCTAATTTCAACTTTTAGGACCTATGGCCCTTTGAATTTGAACTATTTCATGATTACCAAAGTGATACAAAATTTGAATGACCTTTATTTTCGCAAAAATAAAAATAAAAAATAAAAAATAGTGTACAAGTTATAATATGTTTTCACCCATGTGCTTCAATCAATCTAGATCGAATTGTCACACCCTTTTACATATCTCTTCCATAGGAGACTTGCATTTTGGTTGTATGATAACGAATATTTTGTATATCATTACCTTGCCATTTACTCGAATACCCAGTTAGTAGTAAACCAAAAATGTAATATTGTATCTTGGGTATCTCTATGCTATTTAGACTTGGCACTTGATGTTGCATTAAAAAAAGTATATGAGAATTAATATTCAACAAAAATTGTATCTTAACCCCTAGTAGTAGTAAACCAAAAATGTAATATTGTATCTTGGGTATCTCTATGCTATTTAGACTTGGCACTTGATGTTGCATTAAAAAAAGTATATGAGAATTAATATTCAACAAAAATTGTATCTTAACCCCTAGTAGAAACCAACGAATCCTATCTCTCCGTCAATTGCTCCATCTCAAACTTGGCTACTTTTGAAAGTTGGATGGATTGGCTCATCTCTTAAAACAAAACCGCAACATCACTAAATCGTATATGTCCAATACTTCTAATATTGACTTCTTCCTTGGAAGTTTCGACGTCTTCAAAAAATTTTGAACTATTTACATCTTCTGACATCTCTGTCGAACTTTTAGTCCTTGTTGTATCTCTTGTTCTCTTGGTATTGTCTGTAATTTGCTCGCCTTGTTCATGAGGAAAAGAGAAATATTTTGCATTTCCTAAAGTTTTAAATGCTTGTTCTAAAAATCATGAGTGTTGGCTCAAACTAAACGAGATGGGAGAAAAAGAATGAATGTACTTACGGTGAAATTCGCCTAAGTTGAGGCAATCTGGTTCTGAAAAAACTGCCCCCTCCTTTGGCTGTAAGTTTTAATTTTCATTCTCTTCACAATCAATGTCTCTCCCTGCTGCAGTATCAATACTCTCCACCTACACCCACATGGAAGAAGTCTCCCTGCTGTAATATCAACACTCTCCACTTGCACCCGCGTGAGAGAACTCTTCCTGCTGCAGTATTGGCACGTCATAAAGAAGACAGTCTAATGGGCCCTCTGTGTGAATGCCAAACTTGAATCTCCATGGGTGTTGGGTTTTGTGGGAAAAATATGAAATTTCAACACATTTATAGTGAAAAAGATGAGAAGTTCTACAGATTCAGAGAGAAATTCTTTTGCATAGACACGGACGGAAAGCGTGTCCCTGTACTTGTACAAGACTACCGTCTTAACCCATTACTTCAGCAGCCAATCTGGTTGCTCACAGGTTTGTAATATGTAATCAAATTTTATAGAATATTTAACAATTAAGAAAAACCAACCTGAAAACATATGAAACACCCTTTCTTTTAATATCTATAGGAACAATTACGTTTGGGTTTTGCCATTGGGTACAACGAAAACTGAAATTAGTGTTGCATTTTTAGAATAGTGAATCCGGGGACTTGAGATGCTATTGGGTATAATGAAATTGAAATTAGTGTTGTATTTTTAGAATAGTGAATTCGAGGATTTGAGATTGCGTAAATTCTGGTGCATGTTCATTGTAACTTATTTAGTATTTTAAATTAATTTAGTTGATGGTTTCTGAAAACTTTTTACAGTAATTTGCAACTTAAATTCTGAAATGGTTTATTGTAATTTGCAATTTACAAAGTATTTGTTGATAATTTCAGGCATGATAGATTTTTGTTTGAGTTTAAAGTAGATCATATATAAATATTTTAACTTTCTTGTGACTACTGTTTAAAGTTGTTGCAAAATAATGTTAAGCCTAAGGTTTTCAAGGAATCTAGTTTTACTAAATTGTTCATTATGGTCATTCACAAATTACAATGTATTGGAATTGAGATATTACAATATGGTAATAGTGTCTGTAAGTTATAAAAATATTTGACGCTAAAGTACAATTTGGTCATATAGTTGGATTCTTTTAAATACAACATCAATAGATTTCTTACCTAAAATTGCTCAACAACTTGCATAAATTTTGGTGGGCATTAACCATGGTAAATCCATATATTGACATTCTTACTCAAAGTTAAATTATGCTTAAAAAAAATTGCATAAATAATGGTGGGCAACAACTCTTGGTAGATATGTTTTTTTTTTTTTTTACCTAAATGTAAATAACATATTAAATAACTCTTGCACTATTCTAGTCATTTACTCTTCATGGTTGTGCTAGTTTAACATTTTACATTCCTTTAAAACTTATTCTCTCTCTTTTTACTAATGATATTCTCAGTTCATGTTATGATAATGCTACCAACCACCTCTACCAGTTACATGACATAATGTAGTCTAAGCCTACTATGCTGAGTTAGATTGATTGTATCCTTATGACTAAATCTTATAGGAAGGTTTGAAATTGATAGGTGAATTATATCATCAAGAAGTTATAAATGCATAAATTGTTCCTTTGGAAGTATAAAATAATAGCAATAAATTATAGAACCACTCACATTGGTTATGATTTTTATTTGATTGTTTTTTATCTTATATGGAAAAATCATGTTAAATTGTGATTGATTTTTATCTTATATGGAAAAATTGTGTTAAACTGTGTCAGGATTATTTGGTGAACCATGGTGAGAAGAGGTACAAGAAGGAGTGGGGAAACTAAAGGGTGCAACATGGTGCCACCACAACAACCAACTCCTACCACCCCACCCAATGAAGGGGAAAACATCACAACACAAGAACAGATACCATCTGGAGAAGTGTTGAACTTAATGAGATCATTCGAACACATGTCTCAAGTATTAATAAAATGTCTAGAATGGGAGAATGGATGACCTTTCATACAAAATGAAACACCCAAAAAACTACAAGAAATGATGTACGTTGAGATTTGGAAAAGGTAAAATTTCTAGAGTTTTGGGGGTCCACAGATGATCAATCTGTAGAGGCATGGTTAGAAAACTAGACTATGTGTTTTACCTTGAGAGATTGCACCTCAAACCTGAAGGCCAAGATGGGTATATTCAAGCTAAAGGGAAACACACTACTTTAGTGGAAGACATTATTACCCTAATTGGGGATGGATATCTCAGAAGTAACGTAGGAATTATTTGAAGAAAAGTTTAGAGAATGCTACATGTCAGAGGAGTTCCTTGAGAGACAACTAAATGAATTCAATGCACTAAAGTAGGGGAGTCGCTCAATACCAGAGTATGAGGCTTGTTTCATGGAATTACTTTGTTATGCCCCTCACTTAAACACAGAAAGGATCAAGGTGAAAAACTTTGTATATGGATTAAATGTTAACATTTAGGCCAAGGTTAGAATCTTAATGCCTTACACCTTGCACGATTCAGTTCCACGAGCGATCATTGCAAAGGAGGAGATCATGAGAAGTGGACCTAGTAAGTCAACAAGGCCCATAGGATCAGGAGTACCAAGCGGAAATAGTATGGAATGTAGAAACTTTCAAAGGGGTCCTGTGCACAATCATCAAAAGTGGTCAACATGAAATCAAAGAACACCATATAAGCATCTAGCTCAGTAGTTTCACATTATACCTCAACAAAATCGTCGTCCATAACTACATTGTCCTATGTGACAGAAATAAGTCACACCACCTCAGCACCAATCCCAACAGTTTGGCTCTTTCCAGCAGAGTTCTAGGCCAACTCCTAGTACAGTCAGTAGTAGGAGCCAAGCTCCTAAGAGTGTGTGTTGGACTTGTGGAGTTCCTCACTATGAGAGGGATTTCCCTCAAAAGACGAGTAATACCAACTCAACTCAAAAAGCGGCTACGGTGGGGGATCTGAGGAAGGCTCATCCCATCCATGCAATGGTGAACAATCGGTAGGTCGAACACTAGTCCACTATGTTGGAAACCTCAGGTAATATTGATGGCATGAGTTTATTCATTTTAATAGATCTAGGAGAAAATGATTCTTTTATTTATATAAATACATTATCAAGGATTAAACATAAAGAAATTGCACAACATGATTTTAGACATGTAGAAATGGCATGTGGTATGAAAATAAATGTAGGAAGGATGGTAATGTATTGTGAGGTGGACCTAGGTGTATGTAATACCAAGGTATCCTTGTACTCCACGATATTAGGAGTCTATGACGTAATTATAAGAATGGATTGGTTGGAACGACATGAGGCACTTCTAGACTACAAAGACAAGGAACTACATTTCACAGATGATGACAGACAAAGAAAATCATTGATGGGAAAAAAATCGAGGGGTGTCCCTAAGGTTGTTCTCCTCCATGAAACTAATGAAATGTAGGCAAAAGGGATGTCAAATGTTCTCAGTGGTAGCTCTAAACGATAAGGGTGATTCTAAAAACCTTGATAAACATCAAATTCTTATTGAATTTAAGGATGTACTTCCCGAAGAACTACCTAGGCTACACACAAAATGGTAAACTGATTTCACCATCGACCTCAAACTAGGCACTCCAAAGAAAGAACAAGAAATTCATTTGGACTAAAAAATGTGAAGATGCATTCCAAAAGTTAAATGTGTTATTAACAATGGCACCAATTTTGAAAGTGTTGGATATGGAACAATGATTTTTGATTTTCATCGATGCCTCCAAGGAAGGGTTGGGTTGTGTATTGATGCAAGAAGGAAGAGTAATAGCTTATACATCAAGGAAACTTAGAACTCATGAAGATAACTATGCAACCCATGATCTAGAAATGGAAGTAATTATTTATGCACTAATGATTTTGAGACACTACTTTCTAGGAAGGAAGTTCGAACTTAGGAATGACTATTGTGGGCTACAACACATATTCACTCAAGACCACTCAAATGAAATACAAAGACAGTGGTATGATCTAATCAGTGAATAAGATTTTGATATTACTTACATAAAAGGAACGGTAAATAGGATGGTTGTTTCTTTAAGTAGGAGGCCTCGGATATTTTCAGTGATTCCCTTAAAGACAAATTTGAGGGAGAAATTGCCCAATTTGCAATTTAAGGACACTAGTACCAGGTGGTTAGCAAAAGTTTGAGGGAGGATGAAATGAGGGTCCCAAAATATGAATAATACTCCCTTGATAGTGATGGGCTACTATGATTTCGAGGAAGGATATATGTGCCACCAAATGAAGATATACGTCAGTTAATCTTGAATGAAGCACATCGTGCGATATACATCACACACCCTAGTGTTAAGAAGATGAGTGCAGACCTGAAACCACTCTTATTTTGGAAAGGGATGAAGAAGGACATTATAAATTTTGTAGCAAGATGCTTAGAGTGTCAGCGAGTAAGATTTGAACACAAACATCCAGCAGGGTTATTGCAACCCCATGAGATACCAGAATATAAATGGGAAGTTATATTAATGGACTTCATTGTGGGACTACCAATGACCTCAAGAAAACATGATTCCATATTTGTTTTTTTGGACACATTGACCAAGAGCGCCCATTTTATACCAGTTAAGATTGTTGAAATGTGCAACAAGAAATGCTAAAAATAGAAGATGCTAAAATAGCACTGCTATAAATAGCTGGGCTATAAATAGCAATTCAGCCATTGGAGATCTTAGCTAGAATGTGTGAAAAGTGAAAGTGCTAAAAATAGCTTTTCTAAAAATAGCATTTCGGGATCCCTTCTTATTTTAGTTTGTCCCTAGACTAAACATAGGAAGTAAAATTTGAATTTGATATTAATAGCGGTTTGTAAATTGATTAATTAATTCATCTTGAGTTAATTAGTTAAGGAATTATGAACTTGAAGTCTATGTGAGGACGTGCAATAGCTTCTCCTTTGATTAAGGGATTTATCCATCAGTTAAAAAGATAAGAGTGAGTTGTAATATTGAGTTGTAATTAGTTGGCTCAGTTAACTAAGTCAAGTCCAGTTAGATTAATTTAACAGTTTGTTAAATTAATGAGAGTTTTAGTTAATTCTTGCATGCATGTAACTACTGTATTTTAGATAACTGAAGATTCACTCATGGATAACTCATGCATGTCAGTTTAGTCAGAGACCCAGTTGAGATTAGATGGAGGGATAGTGTACTATCAGTTGCTAGGATGTTCCTTGGCGAATATTCCTTGCATGCAGAAGGAATATTATTCCTTGAGGATTGCGTAGTTGGACCTGAGATTATAGTGAGTGTGATGAGGCCAATTCACACATGTGACATCATTTGACCCCAATCAAAACTATGTAAGGAAATAGGAGGCTTGGAGGGCTTGAGGAAGACATATACTATGTCTATTAAGTCTGTGAGTTGTATTGTTTGATTACAGAGAGAGTGGGATAGCTTGAGAGATGATAATTTTTGTAACTTGAACAAGATTTCCACTTGTATGATAATACAGAGTTGGGGTTTTAGGCTGGCGCTTTCCCCAGTGTTATATATTCTATGATATAGTTGATTACTTCTCATTCTCAGTTATATATGTTCATGCTTGATGTTGCTCATGTTCGATTAAGCTTTCATTCAATTGTTTGTAGAAGTAGATCAAGTGTTTTGCTTTAGTACATTGCATTACCATGTTATCTATAGTGGGAATTTCTACATGGTATCAGAGCAAAGGTGATCAAGGAAGAACAATATACAAGCAGGAGAAGTTCAAAGATTGGTTTCTGAATATTGAATTGAGTTCTTATCACATCTGTTTCACCGATGGCGTTTAGTGTTTTGAGACTCGAATATGCCCTTGATGGTAGTTTGAATTATATAGCATGAAATGATTGCATGGAGGTAGTATTAGAAGATAACAGCCTAAAGGACTTCATTGATCAAGAAGTCTAGAAGCCGACTGATGCTACTCAACTGGCGGAATGGAAAAAGTGTGTGGCTAGAGCTAGGAGAATCATCCTGGAGGGAGTTCGAGATCACATTGTCTCAAGCCTCCATGGGAAGGAGACTCCATTTTCGATGTGGAAAACATTGAAATATCTTTATTAGAATAATAGTGATTAGAGGAAGCTGGCGTTGAAAGACAAACTTCAAAAGATCAAGTGTGAAAAGGGCGACACAATCTCTATGTTCCTGAACAAGCTCACCACCTGTAGGGATGAGCTTGGAAGCATAGGGATCGTGATAGCTGATGATGATATGGTGAGTCTTGCACTCCTCAATCTTCCTAAGAGCTGGCATAGCTACCACAACTCGGTTAATGGAAGAGAGAAACTGCTAGATTGGGAACGAATTTGGTCAGATCTGATGCAGGAGGAGATAAGGAAAAGCATGAGGGATGGATCTTCATCAAAACAAGATGATGAAGAAAACCTAGCTTTAGCGAGTAAAGCTAAGAAAGGGAAAGGGAAGGCGTCCCAATCCAAATCTTCTCATGGTGGGAAGAAGGTTGACAAGCTGAAGGTGTGATGCTTTCACTGTCATGAAGTGGGCCATTATGCAATGAATTGTCCACTAATGAAATCCAAGAAGGGTTCCTCCAAGGGATCTGATGGTGATGCATTAGCCTTATAGTTTGAGTTGGATTTCTTGCTTATCACATGCATGGTTTCATCCATGGTGGGATGTGTTTGGTACCTAGACAGTGGAGCTTCTTTCCACATGTCAGGTGACAAGAATCTTTTCAGTACATTGGAGGAGAAGGATCTCCAGATACGGATTGAGATGGGCAATGAAGGAAAGTACTATGACTCTGGTGAAGGTACAATTGTGTTTCAGAGGGAGAATGGTACTCCTTTCACCCTATCTACTGTTAAGTATGTACTAGGTTTGAAAATGAATCTTGTGTCTATTGCAATGCTAGAAGATAAAGGCTATGATGTAGTCTTTAGTAAAGGAAAAGCTTTCCTAAGTCATATTGGCACCAGACAGACCAAGCGAATGAGGATTCGAGTAAAGAATCTCTACAAGATAGAGGTAGATGAATGTGTTGCATTGAGTTCCAAAGTAGAGGTGGCGCAAAGCCAAGATGTTGGCGAGCTATGGCATAGAAGAATGGGCCACTTGCATCACAGGGCCTTGAAGATCATGTAGAAAATTTCTACTGGCTTACCCAAGGGAAAACTAGAGCAAACAAACACATGCAAAGGATGCACCCTAGGTAAGTATGCAAAAGCTTCCTTTCAGGATCGCGATAGTAGAGCTGGAGCAATCCTAGAGCGAGTCCACTTAGATGTATGTGGACCATTCTCTACAACCTCCACCGCTAAGCAAAGGTACTATGTTATTTTTATTGATGATTTTTCTCGTAGATGTTGGATCTACTTTATGCAAAAGAAGCATCAAAACTTCTTGAGGTTTTGTGAGTTTAAAGCCTTGGCAGAGAAAGAATTTGGAAAGAAAGTAAAAGCCTTGTGTAGTGACAATGGTGGAGAGTATGTTTCCCAGCAGTTTAAATATTTCTGTGCTACGGAAGGAATTAAACGGGAAATGACGGCACCTCATAACCCACAACATAATGGGGTGGCTGAGAGGAAGAATAGATCTATTGTGGGAGTAGCTTGAGCGATGTTGCATGACCAAGGCCTACCACTTCATTTGCAGGCTAAGGCATGCAATACAATAGTGTGCCTTCAGAACAGAAGTCCTCATCATATTTTGGGGATGAAGACACCTATGGAGGCTTTTTCGGGGAAGCAACTAGATGTGAGTCACTTCCACATCTTTGGATCACTAGTTTTCTGTCATGTGACAAAAGATACTCGGAAGAAGCTAAACCCAACAGCTAAGTTGGGGATGCTTGTGGGGTACACAGATACACCCCACAATTATCGTGTGTTTTTTCCTGCCAGTCAAAGGACCATAATGCGTAGGGATTTGAAGTTCGACGAGAAAAGAGCCATGCGAGTGTCACTTGAGAGGGAGCATAAGTTGCATGGTGATCAGGAAATTTTAGTTCCAAAGGAGGAAGAGCCTCCTGATGATGTGGATCAACCACATGCAGAGGAACCATTAGTGGAGACGTCCACTCTTAGAGAGTCTTCCAGAGACGGGTGGAAATGCTCGCGGGAAGCTGACATAATGATGCTAGATGTGAGAGAGAATGTGGGGCAGCCATCCTCTTAGTGTAAATAGAAGAGATCTCCTAAGAGATACACTAGCTACATGGCCCTGGTTGGGGAGTGTGTAACGATCGAACCTTCTTCTTTTCAGGAGGCAATGCAGCAACCAGTTTGGGTTAATGCAATGGTAGAAGTGTACGATTATATCATATGGAACAATGTGTGGGATGTTGTCCCTAGACCCAGGGACAAGTCAGTGGTTAGTTCCCAATGGCTTTACAAGGTCAAGCAGGTAGCTGATGGTAGTGTTGAGAAACACAAGGCAAGGTTTATTGCCCGAGGTTTCTCATAGGTTGAGGGGATCGATTACAATGAGACCTTTGCTCCCATAGCAAGGTACTCATGTATCAGATCGATGTTAGCTCTATCAGCTCATATGGGTTGGAAGATCCATTATATGGATGTGAATATGTCATTCCTCAATGGGAAGATTGAGGAAGAGGTATACATTCAGTAGCCCGAAGGATTTGAGACCTTTGATCATGAGTCGCATGTTTACCGACTCAAGCGAGCACTGTATCGGTTGAAGTAAGCACCCCATGCTTGGTATACCAGGATCGACAACTATTTCACTAGGTTGGGCTTCACCAAGAGTGAAGTAGATGTGAACCTCTACCACATCATGGTAGAAGGTAAGCCATTGATTATTGTACTTTACGTCGATGATCTAATTTCGATAGGTGATGATCTGTTGATCAAATCTTGCAAGGAGGACCTTGCAAGAGAGTTTGAGATGAAGGACATGGGCCTCATGCACTACTTTCTAGGCATGGAAGTGTGGCAGAAAGATGGGGAAGTATTTGTGTCTCAAGGCAAGTATGCCAATGGGATACTTAGGTGCTTTCACATGGAGAAGTGAAAACCCATGCAAACCTCTAGTTGGGAACTGAAGGAAGGAGGATGCTACTTTAGGTGAGATAGTAGCTGCTACTAGTTATCGGCAGCTGGTGGGTTCACTTATGTATTTGGTGAACACATGACCCGACTTATGCTTTGCATTGAACCAGCTGAGTCAAGCTATGGTTCAGCCTACCAAGTTGTTTTGGAAGGCAGTGAAGCATGTGCTGAGATATCTTAAAGGCACTACACAGTATAGATTATGGTACATACAGACATAAGGAGTGAAGCTACAAGGCTTCACGGATGCAGATTGGGCTAGTAGTCCATCAGACTGAAAGAGCACTCTTGGAGGAATCTTCAACCTTGGTTCAGCAGCAGTTTCTTGGTATAGCAAGAAATAGAGATCAGTTGCACTTAGCTTAGTAGAGGCTAAATACATGGTTGCCAGTCAAGCAGCATGCGAGGCCATTTGGATGCGGAAGATTCTAGTGGGATTATTTGGTAAGATGATGGATCCTATGATGATATACTGTGATAATCAAAGTTGCTTAAAGCTCTCTAAGAATCCAATATTTCATGACAGGTCCAAGCATATAGATATTTGTTACTATCATCTACGAGACTGTGTGGTTAAGAGGATCATAATGTTGCAGTATGTTTTGACCGAGGAGCAGGATGCAGATATTTTGACTAAGGCATTGTCAAAATGCAAGTTTGAGTTCCATAGAGACAGGATCAGGGTTATTGAAAATCTCTTTCTTGTTGAGAGGGAGTGTTGAAATGTGCAACAAGAAATGCTAAAAATAGAAGATGCTAAAAATAGCATTTTAGCCATTGGAGATCTTAGCTACAATGGGTGAAAAGTGAAAGTGCTAAAAATAGCTTTTCAAAAAATAGCATTTCAGGATCCCTTCTTATTTTAGTCAGTCCCTAGACTAAACATAGGAAGTAAAATTTGAATTTGATATAATAGCAGTTTATAAATTGATTAATTAATTCATCTTGATTTAATTAGTTAAGGAATTATTAATTTGAAGTCTATATGAGGACATGCAACAATTTCTCCTTTGATTGAGGGATTTATCCATTAGTTAAAGAAATAAGAGTGAGTTGTAATATTGAGTTGTAATTAGTTGGCTCAGTTAACTGAGTCAAGTCCAATTAGATTAATTTAACAGTTTGTTAAATTAATGAGAGTTTAGTTAGTTAATGCTTGCATGCATGTAACTACTGTATTTTAGATAGCTGAAGATTTACTCATGGATAACTCATACATGTCAGTTCAGTCAGAGACCTAGTTGAGATCAGATGGAGGGACAGTGTACTATTAGTTGCTAGGATATTCCTTGGTGAATATTCCTTGCATGTTGAAGGAATATTATTCCTTGAGGATTGCGCAGTTGGACCTAAGGTTATAGTGAGTGTGATGAGGCCAATTCACACATGTGACATCATTGGACCCCAATCAAAACTACGCAAGGAAATAGGAGGCTTGGAGGACTTGAGGAAGACATATACTATGTCTATTTAGTCTGTGAGCAGTATCATTTGATTACAGAGAGAGCAGGATAGCTTGAGAGCTGATTCTTTTTGTAACTTGAACATGATTTCCACTTGTATGATAATACAAAGTTGGGGTTTTAGGCTAGTGCTTTCCCCAGTGTTATATCTTCATGGTTGATTACTTCTCATTCTCAGTTATATATGTTCATGCTTGATGTTGCTCATGTTTGATTAAGCTTCTGCTCAATTGTTTGTAGAGGTAGATCAAGTGTTTTGCTTTAGTACATTGCATTACTAGCTGATCTACAATGGGAATTTCTACAAAGACTACATATAAGGCACCCAAGATAGCTAAAGTTTTTATTGATGATATTATGAGATTGCGTGGAGTGCCCAGGAAGATCATATCAGATAGGGGAGCACTGTTTACGAGAAGTTTTTGGACCAGTTTCCAAGAAGCCTTGGGAACCCAGTGGAACTTTAGCACTGCTTATCACCCTGAGACAGATGGGCAAGCAAAGAGGACTAATCAAATCCTTGTGGAAATCCTATAGATGTATGTGATGGACCAACAAAAGAGATGGGAAGAGCTTTTACCCCTTGTGGAATTTTCTTACAATAATAATTATTAGAGTTCTATCAAGATGGAATCATTTGAGTTCTTGTACGGAAGACCTTGCAGAACACCTCTCAGTTGGGACTGACTAGAGGACCGATTATTAATAAGACCAAAAGTGGTGCAAGAGATGGAAGAAAAAATGACTATGATTAGTGTAAGGCTAAAAGAAGCACAAGATCGACAAAAAAGTTATGCTAATGCTCATCAGGTAGATTGAAGTTATGAAGTGGGAGATAGGGTGTTCATGAGAGTAAGGCCCCAAAAGAGCTCTATAATATTTGGAGAAAAATTGTCTCCATGGTTTGTGGGAACTTTTAAAATCTTAGAAAGAAAAGGGTTGGTGGCATATAGGCTTTCCTTACCCCCATATCTAGCATGTATGCATGATGTGTTTCATGTTTTTGTTTTGCGTCATTATATTTTAGATCCTTTGCATGTTATTGACTTAGGCCATTTTTGAGTTTTAGACGAGGGAACAATGATGGTTGAACCAATTTATATACTGTACAACGGAACTTTGCAACTTAGATGATGATTATTGGACCAGTTTAAGGTTTAGTGGGACAATTATAGTCCCAGATCATCCACTTGGGAGGACGCCGAGGAGATGCGTCACCGTTTTCCTTACCTATTCCAAGGACTTTAGGATGAATTCTATTATTAAGAGGCAGTGTATGTAGTGCCCTACTCTAGTTAACTGACAATGATATGACATTAACATTTATTTATTCCTAAGGCCCACACTTTATTCTTTGAGGACCTCAGGTTGAGGATCCGGACACATGACCCTATTATTAGTGGTTGTGATGTTTATGTATGTTCTCCATTGATATTATGGTGATGATAACATTAATGGATATGTATGTTCTCTATTGTTATTATGATGATTGTAGCATTAATGGTTATGCATGTTCTCTATTGATATTATGATGATTGTAGCTTTAATGGTTATGTTTTTTCTCTATTGATACGATGATGATGATATCTTTGATGGATAGGTATGTTTTCTATTGATGTTACGATGATGATAGATTTGATGTATATGTATATTTCCATTGATGTTATGATGATGATAGATATGATGGATGTGTCCCCTATGTTAGCTACTTACATTAGTTTTGGTACACAATAAACAATGATGTGAATGACTAGGTGATGTTGATGATGCTATTATGACAATGACTAACACTGAGAAACCTTGTTACTAATGATTATTGATTATGACAAGAAACCACGAGAGGCACTCGCATATGATGAGTTGACGGAATCTGGTTTGGTGGAAATTAATGTTGTCTTTGAAATTCTAGGTCAATTTTGAAACCTACTATATATATATATCTTATATAATATATAATATATATGTTATATAATATATATTATATATTATTCTATATATATATATATATATATATATATATTATATATATATAATATATATATATATATATATTCTGATAATATGTTAGTGGTTGTAGGTACACATTAGTTTCTTGGCCGAGTGACTCACATATGGGTGGTGGGGTTGTACAATTGGATGGAACTGCATGGGAAGGGTGGCACAGTGTCCCTGATCTCACCCACTAGCACTCCTACCATGACTTGCGTTGGAAAGGTTGAAACACCTTCGCCTTGAAGATCATGATGCCGTGGGGGCATGTCCCAAATTTGGGTTGCTCATGAGGATTTTACTAGGGGGCACGCATCAAGGTGGATTCCTTGATCCCCAACACCATTAGTCTCACTATAGGAGGAAACATAAGAGATGATAGTGGTCTTTGTCTTTGCACCTATACATTCCCCTTGTAGCCATTGGATGTTTGAATGGCAAGTGGCATGGAACCCTTGGAACTTCAAGGGAAGTTCTTGAAGGGAATGACCAACTTGGCACCCTTGGAATCATTAAAAATAAATAAATATAATCAAGATATGAAAAACTTATAAATTCACATCAAGTGGTAAATGACGTTAGAACTAAGGTAATTAAATCAAGAATGAAACTTGGGGTAAGGGGAGAATAAGAAGAAATAAAATATTTTACCTTGAGAACTCTACCCTTCCCAAGTTGGAAATTATTAGGTAGATAATGTACATAACTTAATTAGGTAAAAGGGGGAAAGAGGGACATAGATGTAAGTACAGAGATTAATCCTAAAATAGTTAAACTTCATTAAGAGAAGAGGGTGGTAAATTAAAATAAGATTAATAAATTAAATTTTAGAGAAATTTAGAGAAACTCCATGTGGAAACATCCAACATAAGAATATCCATCTAAGAGGCAAACTAAGTTAAATTAGGAAGTAGTTAGGGGACCAAATCTAAGACTTATCAATTAAATTTAGTGAACACAAATTAAGTAGTAGAAAAGGGGGATCAAGAGACAACTAGGAGAAGAAATAGGAAGTCTTGTTGGGGTGAGGAAAAATATTATTTTTAAATTAAAATTCAAGTAAATAATTTTGGAGATCCTTGGTGAGAGAGTGACACATGGGTGGGTGAATAATCAAACTATTGGATTAACAAAAATAATTAATTATGCATGAAATACCAAGTGTCACCTATGAAGCCTCCTATAAAAGAAGGGGCAAGCCATGGGAGAAGGGACCTTTTTACCCTATTGTTGGATGGATGACTATGTCAGAGTAGTGACTATGATCTATAGTTGATTTTGGTGAGGTAGAGGACTTTTGATAGGGGACTCTTGAGCCAAGGAGTTCTCTCCTCTACCAGCTAACACATTTCCTCCATTGTACAACCCCATTCTAGCTCGGGGGTCCGTGGGGAAGGAGAGTACCCAAGGAGTAGGTTGGGAGGTCAACCGGTGGCTCAATACATTCAGATTACTTGGAGGTGAACAGTAACAAGGGAGTGAAAGTAGCGGCAATTCAAGATTAAATCTCATCTCCTGGTGAACGATACCTATGTTATTATAATGTTCTTTTATATAACTTCATTGTGACTATAGTTAACAACATGTAAAATAGATGATATGTGTAATGCGATGAATTTCATGGATGTTTTATACAAGTGCTTAATATTTTTGAGTTCTCACTGTTATCCTTTTATGGTTGTATTCTTAGTTTATTGTATTACTCTTAATATATATATATATATATATATAGGGTAGGTCCCTATAATACACAACCGCAATAAAATTTTGTCATATAAAATGAGGGTTTCCTTCTAGGGAAAAGAACCCTAAATTAACATAACTTCTATTGTTAGATCATCCTCCTAATTGTAAAAATTCCTTGTAGATTCAAAAAAAATTGTAATATGTTAAAAATAATAGACTTGAATCTACTCTACTCATTAGCATAAACAATTAAATGATCTCAAAATAATGAAGCATACAAGAGAAATAATTCAATCAACACATTACATAATGATTTACTGGGGAAAGCCACAACTAAAATCCCCTGCTATCTATATATTGCATTAGTCAGAAAATATGAGAAGATTACAATGCTTTACTTGAGCCCAAGCAACCTCTGCACTATCTCTATCTGTCTCACATGTTACTAGACAAGCCCAGACCAATACTTAACCAATTTTATGTTTGCCCAAGTCCCTATTTCCTTGTGTTGTTTCCTTGGAAATTAGCCCCCGATTAATTAGGGAAATTCCTCAATAGGAATTGCACAATCATCATAGGCCTTCCTCTGATTGCATGCACCACCTATATAATTCAGATGATTATACAATTGATAGTACATTGTCCCTAAACTCTGATCGCAACTGGGTAACTCTCATATATGACATGCATGAGTTATTTATGATTGAATCATCATTTTATTGGTTGATGACTACAAGAAACACTACACTACACTGTAGGAAACACCACACTATTAGACCTCCCACTAGTTCCTCTAACAATTGGAACTAGTTTAACTGAATTTAACTCAGTTGAATGGAATTAATTAATTACAACTCAAAATAAACTCAACCAAAGTTCCTATAATGTAGGAGGAACTCTACATGACTCAATTTAGACCCTCAACTCGAATTAACTGAGTCAACTAAGTCAAATTAACTTATTTAACTAATACAATTTGTCATGAGATTTGGAATTACAATTTCATTTCCAACTTAATTCAAGTAAAAAAATAAATTTGAATTTTTTTGTTGCATTTTCAACACTTCCTCTCAACAATAAAGGGATTATCTGCTACCCTAATTCTACCTCTATGAAACTCCAATTTTCATCTTGACAATTCCTTTTGTCAAAATATATGCATCATGTTATTCTGTAGGTATGTACTCCATTATCATGATTCTCCTCTGCACACAATCTCATAGATGGTGATACCAGATGTCGATATGCTTGGACTGATCATGAAAAACTAGATTCTCAAAGAGTTTGATACAACTCTGGTTGTCACATTAAATCACTGTAGGATCCATCTATTGACCAAATAACCCAACAAGGATCTTCCTCATCTAGATATCTTCACAAGTTTCTTGACTAACAGTCATGTACTCTACCTCTATCGAATTGAGTGCAACTGATCTCCGCTTCCTATTGTACCAAGAAACTGTTGCTAACCCAATATTGAATTCCCCCTTATGCACTCTTCCTGTCAGATGGACTCCCTTCCCAATCTGCATCTGTGAAGCCTTGAAGCTTCACCCTTTATTTGTTTGAACTAAAGACCAAATTGACTAGTGCCTATGAGGTATCTCAACACATGTTTAGCTGCCTTACACTAGAGTTTGGTTGGCTTAACTATTTCTTGACTAAGTTGGTTAACTGCAAAACATATGTTTAGTCATGTGTTCACCAAATACATAAGTGAACCAGCAAGCTTCCGATAGATAGTAGCCTCCACTACTTCACTTGAAGTAGCATCTTTCTTCCTCCAATTCCCTGCTAGAGGAGTCTCCACGGGTTTGTTGCTCTTCATGTGGAACTTCTTCAGTATCTTGTTGGCATACTTGCTATTGAAAATAGCAACAAGAAATGTTTAAAATATCATCAAGAAAAATCCTAATATAATTTGTCCTTGAATTAAATTGGGAATTAAAATGTAATTATAATTCTCATAGCAACTTGTAATCGTTAACTAAGTGAATTTGACTTAGTTGACTCAGTTAACTTGAGTTGGGAGTCTACATAGAGTCATGTAGAGTGGTTCCTAAATTTTAGGGTTCCATGTCGAGTTCTTATGAGTTGTAATTATTTAATATAGTTTAACCGAGTTAAATTCAGTTAAAATAGTTCCAATTGATGGATGAATTAATGGGATATCCAGTAGTGGGGTGTAACCTATAGTAGTGGGGGGTAACCAGCATTTCTCAACTAGTAAACTAAATATTCACTCATAATTAACTCATGCATGTCAGATCAGAGAAAGACCCAGTTGAGATTAGAGTTCAGGGACAATGTACTATTAGTTGTAAAATCATCTAAATTAAACAGATGGTGCATGTAATTAGAAAAAGGCCTAATTCCTTAATTAGAAAAGTTACTAATTTTAGCCATTCAAATTTCCTTTAAAAGGAGAAATGAAGGAACAAGTTAATCATTGTTTTGGTGAGCACGATTTGTTGATACCAAGTAATAGGAAGCACAAGTTTGTGTGTGGAGCTTGTGAGAGAAAGGTGTGCCAAGAGAAGCTTGTGCACAAGTTGGTAGTGAGATAGATAGAGTTAGTGTAGAGTTCCTCGGGCTTGAGAAAAGAATTGTAATCTTCTCATATTTTCTTATTAATGCATTATACAGATAACAGGGGATTTTACCAGTGGCCTCCCCTAGAAAATTATTGTGTTATGTGTGATTGAATTCTTTCTCTTTTATGCTTCATGATTTCATCGATTATTTATTGTTTCCACTTATGAGTAGAGTAGATTCAAGACAATAGTTTTTAGCATATTACAATTAGCAATTTGAATCTACAAGGAATTTCCACATGTTATCAGAGTTGAAATCACTATAAAAGAGGATAATATGAGTTTGTCTTTTGCAGGAGAAATCGGATTTGCAGTATCATACTTCAGAGCCAGGAGGATTTCATTCTATGGATTGAGACTTGTATATGCCTTTGAGGGTAGTTTGAACTATATTTCTTGGAAGGACATGATGGAGGTAGTGTTGGAAGACAATGAGCTTAAGGAATTCATAGACAAAGATATTCCTAAGCTGACTGATGCTCAGTATTTGGTAGAGTGGAGAAAGTGTGTGGCAAAGGCGAGAAGGATTATCCTAGAAGGAGTTTGAGATCATATTTTCTCGAACCTCCATGGTAAGGACACCGCATTTTCAATGTGGGCAGCCTTGATAGACCTGTTTTAAAACATCAGTTACCATAGGAAGTTGGCATTGAAGTACAAGCTCAGAAAGATCAAGGTGTAGAAGGGAGACACGATCTCGAGGTACTTGACCAAGTTCACCCAATGTCGAGATGAGCTTGGAAGTGTCAGTGTTATAGTAGTTGAAGATTATATGGTGAGCCTAACACTTATAGGCCTTCCCAAGAGCTAGCATAGCTACTAGGACTTAGTTAATGGGAGAGAGAAGCTACCAAAGTGGGAGTAGTTGTGGTATGACTTGGTGCAAGAAGAGATTCAGCAAAACACCAAAGATGGGACCTCATCCAAAGAAGTGGAAGAGAAATTTGCATTATTAAACCAAGAAAAGAAATCCAAGTGAAATAATTGCAAAGGTGAGGAGGGAGGCATGAAGAAGGACTTGTTTAACATTAAGTGTTTTCACTGTCATGAGTTTGTGCATTATGCCTTGAAATGCCCATAGAACAAGTCAAGCAAGAAGGAGCATGCATTAGTAGCAGAAGGTGAAGCTATAGCTTCACAATTAAAACTTGATTTCACTCTCATTTCATGCATGGAAATCACTTTAATGGGATGCATGTTCTATCTCAATAGTGGTCCCTCGTTCCATATGATGGGGAATAGAGATCTCTTCAGTGACTGGGAGGAGAAATACCTCAAGTAAAACATAGAGTTTGGAGATGATGGGAGGTATAACGTGACCAACATTGGTATAGTTATTTTCAGAGGGAGTCTAGCTCCCCTCTTAGAATCACATATGTGATGTATGTTCCAAGACTAAATAAGAATCTTGTTTCTGTCACGGTATTGGAAGTCAGTGGCTACAATGTGATATTTAGAAAAGGAAAGGTTTTTGTTAGAAACATTGCCACAAGACAAGTGAAATAGATCGGTGTGTAAGTCAAGAACCTATTATGCACTTGAGGTACAATATGCATGTAAATCCTTAAGGATAAAGGAAAAGGGTAGATACTTGATGGTTGAGAGGAAGCATGACTTACCTCTCAACATGCAGCCTCAGATGCAACCACAGAAGCAACCTCAACAAGTTGTGGAGCAGCCACAATTGGAGAAGCAGAAAGGAGACTGAGTGGAGACATCCACTCAAGTAGAGACCTCTAGTACGGGGGAATTTTGAGCCAAGTGGGCAGAGCGAGCACATGTAGCTATACCTCCAAGTGTGAGGTGGGATGATATAAAACCATAGTCCCAAGAGTGCAGAAATTTGGGCAGGGTCCATTGAGGTTTTTTTTTCTCATGGATCATTACCTTGCTATGAGGGCCCACAATATTCAGTAGCAAGAGGATTAGTGTCAATCAGATACAGAGGAAGTGTAGAGCAGAGTTGATATAAGATAAGGAGGCTCAGTACCAAAGTCAACAACAACACATTTTTCCTAGTAGATAGTCGCAGACATAGTTGATTCAATTTGTTTTGTTTGGATGCTTTTTTGGTTGCAGATGTTGTAGTAGCAACAACAACAGTGACAAGATTTGCATGTAGAACATTTCAAAGGTACTAGATTAGGATAGTGTTGAACTCCTTTCTTGTTGAGAGGGAGTGTTGAAAATAGCAACAAGGAATGTTAAAAATTGCATCAAGAAAAATCCTAATTTAATTTGTCCTTGAATTAAATTAGGAATTAAATTGTAAATATAATTCTCATAGAAACTTGTAATAGTTAACCACATTAATTTGAATTAATTTTAGTTGGGCCTTTTTGCCTATATGCACCACACCCTTTTCTGTATGCATCATGCCACTTTGAGGCCAGTTTTGAGTCAGTTTCCAGAGTCCAAAATGTGCCCAAGTGTGCTTGTTGGAAAGCCTGTCCTGTGTAATTTCCATACCAAGTGGAATTTTTTAATTTGGATCTCATTTGCCCCTCCAAATATTCATTCTCCCAAGACTGCTTCCTGTGTGTCAAAATAGGGGCAGTGAGGCCATTTTTTAGTGTTGTTTGCCCTTTTGGTGGCCAAGATCTTCTCCAAATTCCTTGCTCCATGTGCCAGTAGTCATGATTTTGCATGCTACATCCAAAAATGCAAACCATTTCTCATTTGGAGCTCCCAATATTACGCGTCGCGCTGGTGGCACGACGTGTATAGAGAAAAAACATGTGTTTGTGCCAAAAATTTGTCATGTGACTAAAATTTCCCCAAATTCCTTGAAATCTGGGCAGGAAGTCCTCTATGAAGTATTATGTTGTGCCAAGGAAGCTTCAGCCAAGATTCGAAGCTGATCTTTCTCTTTTGCCTCTTTTGCCTCTTTTGTTGCTTTGCTCAATTTAGCCTTCAAGCTCCTTATTCGGGCCTTTGCGCTCATGTTTCGTGCCCTATAATGACAAGCCATCCTCCTCAATATGGTCTTGTCCCTGTTTGCCTTCTCCAATAGCTTCTCCAAGTGTATATTGACCCAATCTAACCAAGACTCACGGCCGTTTTTTATCTCTTGCTCCAAGGTAGTGAGCTCGATCCTCCTTTGCTGGGCAGCTTGTCGATTTTCATGGATGCTTTGCAGCTCCATGATCGTCTGTTGGTCCTCAAGCTGCTTGTTTCTCTGCTCCAGATACTTGATAACCCATCTAGCTCTCTCCATATTGAGTATCAAGTCGTGTATCTCCGAGTCCTACTCCTGAATGGTCATCCTAAGTTTGGCATTTCTTGCCTCTGTCTCTTCATCCTGAATGAGGATGACATCGATCTCCTGTACACCTGATGGTCCCTCATCATGCATGGGCTTCTTTCCCTTGTCCAATACCTATGTAGTCGATGCCGGAAGCGAGGCCCCTTCCACCCCGGGTGGAGATAACACTCACTTTGCTACTGCAAACAAGTGCCTACTGCCTCTCTGATATGTAATGAAAACTGGCATGGTAGTGGTCTCATGATGCTCATGCTGATAAGAAGAACCACCCAACTCCTTCTCGGGCTCTGATAGTACATGTGGTGTGCTAAAGAAGTCACGGGAGATGAAGTCCTCCCAAGCAATGCCCTGCAATCCCAACTGATGATCTACCAAAATCCGGATAAGAGCGAAGTGATACACACTGTTAAGCTGCTGCTGAGGGGTCTTATACAGCATGAAGGTGTTCATCCTCTCTATATTCCTGCATATGAAAAATGGGAGGTTCATCATCCTCACCCTGGTAAAGTGCATGAGCAAGCGGATGTGATAGGCATACA
>APFE031022983.1:0-31993 GCA_000404065.3 Pinus taeda | reverse complement strand
ATAGCTTCGGGTGTCAATGTGAAAGTGACCCCGGCCAAGGTAGACTGACCTCCATGTAGATGAAGCACAAATAAACGGGCCAACTCATGATGAACTCTGAGATTTGCCACCCTTTGACAAAATTCAAAACATGATAGGTGTTGGAAGCATGACATGGCAAGAGGGCATACTTGCAACTCGGTGAGGGTAGTGGGTTCGTCCCTAACATGTTTGCCACTCTTGTGGTGTCTCCTGGGATCCTGCTCTTCTGAGGATGAGTCACTATGTGTCTCCCTCTCATACTCAGATGAATGTTGTGATGACATGACTACAATGTGGACTGTGATTAGGCAGCTCCTTTGATGATGATGGGAGGCTGGGTGCTTTTGAAATATCTGTTACCAAGGGGAACAATGAAACAGGGATTGTTAGGAAGGGAGTGATGAAATGGGGATAGGGTTTATATGGGAAATTTGTTAGGGATATGGGAGGAGTTTGGGGTATTTTGATGGGGTAGGGTTTGGGGTTTCTATTTGAGCAATAGGAGGAGGGGGAAAGGGAATATGATTTTGGTAGTGTTAGGGTAGTGGTCACAGGAGAAATGACATGGGGGAATAAGTAACAAGGGTAGGGTAGTAAAAATCAAGCCTTGGCAACAATGACACTGTTACACAACCATAGAAAATGGTTTTTCTTTGATGTCTTCTTGTGTTTGCTTTATGAAATGTTTTTTCATTCAATCACCGGCAATAACCCACCATATCTTTATAAAATTTGATGCACAAGTGAGTTTGAGAGCCTACCTTGCAATTAGAGGGGCTTCACAAAAGATTTGAGGGGGTTTTGGCACGTTTTGTCTCTATGCGCCGCGCCCCGGGTGTGCACCGCGCTCGTTATGGGTTTGAATGGTGGGCAGGTGTTGTGTGCACCGCGCCCTACGTGTGCGCTGCGCCCCTGCCTGTGTGCCCCGCGCCCTTGTATTCACCTCCAAACCGACTCCAGCTCCTCACTTATGCCTATGACTGTATGCACTGTGTGCAAAGCCCAGTGCACCACGCCCTAGGTATGCGTCGCACCCTCCAAGGTCGCCTCCAACTCACTCAATCGCTCACCAATGCACACTCACGCCTTTCCAACACTTCTCGAAGACTTGTAATGGCACAATGCATTTGTTTTTGACAAAAATTGGTATATATAACCTTGGAAGAGATGGGTTTAATTTTTTCCTCTTCAAAAACCCATTTTTCTAATGTTTGAGTTTTGCGCTTTTTCACTGACTTTAAAACACACTAAATTTCACTTTCCCTTTGAAATTTTAGCTCGAATGATGCAATTTTCGGCACTCTTTGTGGGGATTGCACGACAGGACATTTGGCCATGGAAACCATGACTGCATCTGAAAAAATCACTAGACGACTTTTTTGAAAATTTTGTCATAAATGACACTGTTTGACTTTTCTTCAAAACAGAGTTTTGAAGAAGAGTCGAAGTCTATACACATGATGATGAAGCTTTCTGAACCATAACTGTGTAAGGGCCTCACTCTGGCCTGCATGGCTCTACTGGACATGTTCAAAGACCAAATTGATGAATTCCTAGACCTAGACCTCGAAATGACCATTGTCCTTTAAAGGACCAGACCTTGACTGTCATGGACTTTAATGATGATTGACAAAAGACCTGAGCCAGCAGGAGCCAAACCTGAGGGGGAATGACTATAATGACCTTCTCCGTCAGATTATGGCATTCCCCTAGTAGAATGCAACTGGGAGAATGGAGCAGGACACCTAATCATGAAATTCATAAAGAGTTTTGATCTCTGACGGAGGACTGACTAGACCGACTCTAACATTGGCTCCAATGGGGGATGGTAGCTCCTTGGAGGTGCCACGAACATCAGACCTCTAGAGGAGCTAGACAGTGCCTTCATCCATTGGGCTATGGAGTCATCATTTTGATAAATAATACAGGACTTTGACTCATTTATGAAACTGAAACGACCAAAAAACTGACTCAAACTTGACATTAAAATGACTTAAGGACTAGTTTGAACAACTATAATGAAACTGAAATAAAATGGTATTTACAATGAGAGTGGAAGTAGCGTTAATAAATTAGAAGTGGTACCTCTTGAGCAACCGACCATTGATCGGCCCTCCTAGACAATCCTCTCCGTTTATTTCCTTAAGAAGAAAAGCATTCTGCCCCCGATATGCTGCGATCTTGAAAGGACCTTTCCAGAGGTTCTCGAACTTATCGTGCTTTCCTTTCTCCTCATTCCTTGCATCCCACTTCAGCACTACATCATCCACCTAAAATTTATCCACCTTTGCCTTTCTATCATAAATTTTCTTGATTTTCTCCTGCAACTTAGATGTGTTCTTGAAAACTTCTTCTCTGGTTTGCTGTAAGTGGACCATTTGATTCAGCCTCCTCTGCATGGGATCTTCTTCACTGTCGGCCTCCTGAAGAAGTTTAACAACCGGGGCAGTGAGAGAGGAAGGAAATACTGTATCAACTCCATAAACTAGCTCAAACGGTGATGTACCTATGGATTTCTTCTGGCTGACCCGATCTGCCCAAAGTGCATTTACCAACCTCTTATGCCAGCTCTTCTTGTTCATTTCCAGTAGCTTCTTGATTATGTTGACCAATGATTTGTTTGAATATTCCACCAATACATTGCCTTGCGGATGATAGGTAATTGAATGAACCAAAATAATGTGATATTTATGACAAAATTCTACCATCCGCTTTGATTTGAAAGCTGATGCATTATCGGTGATTAGCTTGTTCGGACAACCAAAGCGAGACAAGATGTTATTTTCAAGGAAAGAAATGATTACTGCATCTGTAGCTTGTCTGGTGGGAATTGCCTCAATCCATTTTGTGAAGTAATCTCTGGCTATGAGGATCATTATGCTGTAAAGAAGAAGCGGGATGAATTTCGCCAATGAAATCCAACCCCCATTGCTGAAAAGGGGCGCTCACCTCTATGGGCTTGAGTGCTAGAGGCTGTAACTTTCACTTTCCTTCGAAAATTTGACACTTATGACAATGCTTAACCATCTTATATACATCAGCAAACAATGTCGGCCAATAGTACCCCGCTCTCAAAATTTTGTTCGTTGTTGACTTCCAAAAGAGGTGACCTCCACAGTCTCCTTGGTGACAGTCCTCCATGACTTGCTTTTCCACCACACAATTTAACAAAACGCCACCGGTATCTTTCCAATACAGTGTTGAATTAAGAATGTAGAAATTGGAAGCCTTCAACTTGAGTGTTCTCGCTTTGTTTCTAGTCATGCCGGGCGGAGGTGACAAATTTTTGAGCACATATATGATATCAGAATACCATTGAGAAAGAGCAAACATTTCAGATACCTGAATTGGTAGTTCTTCATCGTTCTCATCAAACAAAGCAGTGATCAGATTTATGTCCAAAGCGTGCAAGTTTGATTAGCTTCACCAACCCCTTTCCTTTCACCAGTTTTGTGGGCTTTATTTCTACGTCATATTCCAGCAAGGCTGCAATCCACTTGCCTCTTCTTCCTTCCGGATCGGCCTGCACTAAAACATCTTTTACAGTAGCATTAGGAACATAGGCCAGAACGTGAGAATGTAGAATATACACCCGGAAATCTTTCAATGCCTTCACAAGTGCAAGAGCCTGCTTTTCAATGATGTTATACTTTAAAGCTGCGTCTCTTATAGCTCTGCTAAAAAATGCAATGGGTCTTTCATGATCATCTCTCTTCTGTAATAATACCGCTGCCATAGTATGCTCCGAAGCAAATGAAAACAATATGAAATCCTGAGTATAGTCCGGGCTTACTAGAACTAGTGCTGAGGAAAGAGCCAATTTGACCAAATTGAAAGATTTTACCACCTCTTCCGTCCATTTCATTTGGCTGTCCTTCTTAAGCATGTTTGTCATTTCTCTTAGATGCTCCGCGAGATTGGGTACAAAGCAATGGAGGAAGTTCATCTTGACATTGAATGATTGTATCTCCTTTTTATTCCGGGGTAGATCTATTTGCTAAATTGCTTGCACACGTGCCGGGTCAATACGGATGCCATCCTTGGAGATAATGTGCCCGAGTAGTTTGCCTTCTTCCATGCCGAACAAGCTCTTCTTTGGATTCAGCAACAATCCATATTTTCTACACTTTAGGAAGATATTTTTAAGATGGTACATGTGCTCTTCATCAGATTCAGAAAACACTTTCAAATTGTCCAAATACACCACCAAAAAGACATCCTTCTCATTCGCAAAAGCCAAGTCCATAGCACGCTGAAATGTGGCACCCGCATTCTTCAAACCGAAAGGCATTTTCATGTAATGAAAGGTCCCCCATGGAGTGGTGAACATTGTCTTGTCTCGGTCATCCTCATGGACAAAAACATGGTTATATCCGGAATAACCATCAAGCAATGACATGCGAGATGCCCCCACTACTCGCTGAAGCATATGGTCCATTTTGGGCAGTGGATAGTTGTCCTTCAATAAGACTTTGTTGAGATTTCTGAAATCAATGCATAAGCGAATCTCCCATGTCTTCTTCCTTACGGGTACCAAGTTGGAGATCCAATCAGAAAATTTGATTGGCACAATGATCCCTGATTTGTACAACCCATTGATCTCCTTTTCAATAGATGGCAGCAACTTTAGATTTAGCCTTCTCAACTTCTGTCTGAATGGTTTTTGATTAGGCTTGATGGGTATAGTGTGCTGAATTATATTGGTGTCATACGTCTTTAAGTCGGAATAGTCCCAAGCAAACACATCTGCAAATGAAGACATCAAACTGATATATTTGTCCTTGATCTTTGGCAGTGATGCTTTGGACAATTTTACTAATTTAGGATTTTCAGTTGTCCCGATATTGACCTCTTCCACACCCTTCTCTGTTGGCTGCAATGTTGGCTTGCGGGCTACATCATCCTGATCGAAGAGTTCTTCTAGAGGTATCAAGCCTTTGGGAATAACGTTATTCTTCAGCTGCAACACGTCCATTTCATTGATCTGCATTTCATCTGTACCATTTCCTTTTCCATCATCATTTTCTTCATCAATGGAGTTCTCTTTAAACTTGCCTTTGTTTTGCAAAAAATCATCAATCTCGTCATCATCTTGGAACACTTGCCAATATCTCTGATTGTCTGGAACGGTTGGACGGTGCTTAACATGGATTTCAAATTTGTTACTAGAGTTCATTGGGATTTTTAAACTACTTGCTACCTTAGCAAGAGCATCAACAATGTTATTTTGTATGCGAGGCACACATGTCAAGGTGTATTCTGAAAATAATTTCAAAATGTCTAGGATTGCGTTACGGGAGGCCCGCATCCTAGGATGCTTTGCTTGATATTCGCCTCTGACCTGCTTGATAACCAATTCGAAGTCACCATATACTGAAATCCTCTTAGCGCTCATCTTTCTTAGAATCTTTAGGCCAACAATCTGAGCTTCATACTCAGCTTCATTATTTGAACATTCAAAAGCTAACTTGTAAGAGCATACCCGTACATTACTAGGAACCTTGTTTGGAGTGGAGAAAGGACTGCGTACCCAAATTCCTATTCCAGCGCCATCATTTCCCACTGCTCCATCGAAATCCATGGTCCACGAACCTTCTTCCTCCTCTTGCAAGTGCTAGAAATCTGTTTGTTGTGCCTTGCCTGCTTGCTGTCCATTACTTTCAGCTGATTGTCCAACGGTGTTCTGCCGTTCTTGTTCCTCTTTCTTCAAAACTTCTATGAAAATTTCTGTTATTTCCAGAATATCATCTGCTTCTACCAACTGACTATCTATATCATTTAAACTATCTGAATACAAAACAAAAGACTCTAAATCTGTATGTACATAGTTAATAGGATGATTTATTGGTTTCTCCTTGCTTGTGATCATGTACTTCATTTTTTGTTCCTGATATAATTTCCTCATTTGTCCAAATACTGGAATCGTTGCATAGGAGAAATCTAGCTGTAGTGTTCATTTTAGTTTCACTACCCAAGACCTGGAAAGAAGCATGCCAAACCTTGGAGAAATGTCTGCCACCACAATATCCATCAAAACATTCTTCATGGGGAGCTGATCCAAACTCACAACCAAGTCTTTGATGAGACCAATACATCTTACTCTGCTGGAATCGAACGAATAGAGATCATGATATTGTCGAGTGATGTCCAGACCAATCTTGTCCATGATTGCCTTGAGCATGAGATTGTGAGAGGCTCCGGAATCGAGCATCGCGTTATGTAACACAAAATCATGCAACCTTAAACTGATGTAAAAAGGTGGCACATCGCTGCCATGAGACTCACCATTTGATGTTGGCCCAAAAATCATTTCAGGTTGATCATCTTCGACATTCACCATTTCGGACATTGGGTCCAAATTTAACATTTTAGATACTTGTCCTTTATAACTATTGTTCTTCAATATTTCAGTCAAAGAGATGGATATTTTTAGCTTGGAAATCTCATTCTCTAAATTGAAAGCGGGAATCCTTTCTACCTCTTTGACTGGGATTTATTTCCTCTCCCTTTCTTTCGATGTAACTTGCTGATGTGGTGGTTCTGCTGATGTTGATTTGCCGATCTCCGTTTCAACCACCTCCTTTCCTTTCCTTTGTGTACCTGCTGAATCATTCTTTGGCGCTTCAGCATCCTTCTTTTTCTAAATGGGTCTGACCGTCACATCCCTGTTTCTAAGTGAATATCGTTGCTTTTGGGTGGACAAAGAATTCATGTAGCCTCTTTTGTATTCATCTGATTGCTCCCCCAAGACGGTGTCGCTTGCTAGAATGAAATCTCCATCTTTGTGTGTAGCTGAATTCTCTGCATACTCCTCCTCTTTAGTGAGATAAGTAGGCAAATTGTCTAGAGTAAAGAGATGATTTTCTTCGCCTATTACATTCTCGTCTTCATCTGATTCCGGTCCATGCACAAAATTTTGCTGCAAAGGCGTTTGTACTGGTTGTTGTGCAATCGGCTCTTGAGCTCGTTGATCTCTCTGTATTATTCTATATTGTGGTTGTTGTTGGCCACGGAAGTTAGGATTTCTAACTTGTGGCTCCGGTTTGTTAAGTTTCACTCTTTCAATCATCTGCTCTACCTTCCGAAGTAGCTGATCTACCGAGGAAGATTCTTCCTTTGCAGTGATCTTCTTTTCTGCCTTTGCTCTAGCTCTCTTGGTCAACAGATTTGCTTCAACGCTGACTGCTATCTTCTGCATGTCTTCCATTGTGGCTGGTTCTCTTTCTCTCAATTTATAAACCATATCAGCATCAAAACCATCCGAGAACTTCAACATGGCTAGTCCCATAGGTGGCCTTAGATTATCTGGAATTTCATTATACATTGTATTAAATCTAATGCAATAATCTTGGATCAACTCACCAGCGTTTCTCTTGATTTTCTCATATTCGGACAAAATTTGAAGAGGATTATTTTTCACTTCCCAATGGTTTAAGAATTGTCTTTGTAGGTCTACCAAGGTAGCGATACATGCAGCCGGTAAACCTCTGAACCATTTCCTTACTTCACCTGCAAATGTTTGAACAAAAAGTCTCATCGCCACGTTCTCCGCATCTCTCTCATGAAGTTCATAAAAGTCTACCATTCTGTCCACATGTTGTTGCACAGTAATGCCATTAGGGGTGCCATCAAAAAATGGGATCTTGCTTTGGTAATCAGCGGGCATATCATCTAAAATTTGAGGCAAAACAAGAGGTGCGAAATGGGCAGCCATCACTCTTGGTCGATTTGTCCTCGAAGGTGTTGGAGGAGTGTGCACAGTTTTTAAGGGGCTAGAAATTGGATTTTGAAGCTGAGCTATTATGTAGTTATCAATATACCGGTTATCCCTTTCCGTCTCCAAGTCTACAAGAAACTGTGGATAGTGGACAGTAGATTCAACCACTCTTTCGGACTTGGTTTCAAACAACAATAATTCAAACTGCTCGTTAAACTCTAGCTCTTCAATATGCTCAAAAATGTCCGGGCATGAATGAGATTTGAGCACGGGCGATATAGAGCTTTCGTGATGACGATTTCTTGAAATCAAATTGGGATTTTCGTAGATGAGTGGAGGGTCAGGATCTGGATTAGCTCTGGTGTATCTTCGAGAAGCTAGCCTGCTATTGAGAAAAATCAACGGACACAACCTACTTTAATCAGCCTATCAAATCCTAAACTTATCATCCAGAAGCTTAGAATTATTAAGAAGCAAGGGGATTTGATTTGTCCCCAGTATGGTCGTCACTATGTTAGCACCTAAATCCGCCTTAGGCTGAAGGAAGGAAAAATTTAGGGTAACCACAAACCACGCTCAGTCTGGTAGCTAGCCCTACCAGAATAGGAGAGGGCTCTCTCCGAGTCACACTCAGTGAATAGATGAACGAAAAGGCCTGAGATAACTTACAGTGAACTATTTATCTTAGGCTAGTAAGTGAAAATGAAAATAAGAAGTGAGTTTTATGAATTACTGTGTTTCTGGGATGGTATGGGACCAATGGACCTCAATGAACAGGGAACTTAATACAAAGGCACGGATTATTTCGTGAGGCAAGGTAGGCGGAAAGCCTAGCAATTTAGTTCTAAGATAGTGCGAAATGGAGAGATTGATTAAGAGGGTGAAAAGGGCATGGACAACATGAATCCTTTTCAACAGAAGAATGAACACTGAAACATGAAATTTTCCCACAGGCAGAGCAATAAAATTGAATTCTACCTTAGCTAACTTAGAAAATTTCAATGGAAATGAATATGAAATGAGCTATGAAACATAACAAGATACATATGAAACATAAGAGACACATTTGCTACACTCACAACCACATGAATCTCATGAAACAAAGCCATTGCCTTTCATTAATCCTCTGTAAAAAATATTACAATGCAGAAACAAAGTTTCTTTCCCACAGTCTCCCAGAAGTTACAAGCCAACCAACCCTTTGCAAATGGTTTGCATACAATATATAGAATGTACCATGAAAAGATAGAATGCTCAAGGGTTGGGGAGTTACTCGAATCATTACAAAATGAAGGTGGAGAGCCAAACAACAGCTACAGGTGCAGTGCCACAAACATGACAAATGGCTTGGGTGGCCCTTTGCCTCCCTTTGCTACTTGGATAACTAACCATCTGGAGTGAAAATATTTATAAAACCACCTTAGGTGCTGAAAAACTGAAGTGCATATGAGTGGGCCCACTTAAAAAAATTTGGGAAGCGAAATTTCGCGAAACAGAGGCATTCTGAGCCTTTTTTCCTATATGCATCGCGTCCTTTTCTGTATGCATAGCGCCACTTTGAGGCCGGTTTTGAGGTAGTTTCTAGAGTCCAAAATGTGCCCAAGTGTGCTTGTTGGAAATCTTGCCCTATCTACTTTCCATCCCAAGCGGAATTTTGAATTTGGAGCTCATTTGCCCCTCCAAATCTCCATTCTCCCAAGACTGCTTCCTGTGTGTCAAAATAGGGGCAGTGAGGCCATTTTTGAGTGTTTTTTGCCCTTTAGGTTGCCAAGATCTTCCCCAAATTTCTTGCTCCATGTGCCAGTAGTTGTGATTTTGCATGATGAATCCAAAAATGCAAACCATTTCTCATTTGGATCTCCCAATCTTACGCGTCGTGCCGGTGGCACGGCGCGTATAGAGAAAAAACTTGTGTTTGTGCCAAAAATTTGTCATGTGACCAAAATATCCCCAAATTCCTTGAAATTTGGGCTAGAAATCCTCTATGAAGTACTATGTTGTTCCAAGGAAGCTTCAACCAAGATTCGAAGCCGATCTTGCTCTTTCGCCTCTTTTTCCTCTTTTGTTTCTTTGCTCAATTTAGCCTTCAATCTCCTTATTCAGGCCTTTGCACTCATGTTCCGTACCCTGTAATGAAAAGCCATCCTCCTCAATATGGTATTGTCCCTGTTTGCCTTCTTTAGCAGCTTCTCCAAGTGTAGATTGACCCGATCTAACCAAGACTCACGGTCGTTGTTGATCTCTTGCTCCAAGGTAGTGAGCTCGATCCTCCCTGTTGGGCAGCTTGTCGATTTTCACGGATGCTTTGCAGCTCCATGATCGTCTGTTGGTCCTCAAGCTGTTTGTTTCTCTGCTCCAGATACTTGATGACCCATCTAGATCTCTCCATATTGAGTATCAAGTTGTGTATCTCCGAGTCTTGCTCCTGAATGGTCATCCTAAGTTTGGCATTTTCTGCCTCTGTCTCTTCATCCTGAATGAGGATGACATCGGTCTCCTGTACACCTGATGGTCCCTCATCATATACGGGCTTCTTTCCCTTGTCCCATACCTGTGTAGTCGATGCCTGAAGTGAGGCCCCTTCCACCCTGGGTGGAGATAACACTTGCTTTGCTGCTGCAAACAAGTGCCTACTGCCTCTCTGATATGTAATGAAAACTGGCATGGTAGTGGTCTTATGATGCTCATGCTAATAAGAAGAACCACCCAACTCCTGCTCGGGCTCTGATAGTACCTGTGGTGTGCTGAAGAAGTCATGGGAGATGAAGTCCTCCCAAGCAATGCCCTGTAATCCCAACTGATGATCTACCAAAATCCGGATAAGAGCAAAGTGATATACACTGTTAAGCTGCTGCTGAGGGGTCTCATGTAGCATGAAGGTTTTCATCCTCTCTATTTTCCTGCATATGAAAAATGGGAGGTTCATCATCCTCACCCTGGTAAATTGCATGAGAAAGCGGATGTTATAGGCATACAGTCGAGAGAACCTCCCCTCACAGTTGAAGTATTTCAGGATCAATCTCATGAGCGGAGCATACTCATTTTTCAAGTATCTGAAGGGAAATACTCTTGTGAGCTCATTCAAGAATCTAGCTTTGATGTAAGGCTCATAGTGTTTCCTTTCCACCTTCTTCTTCTTATGCCACTGCTCCCCAAAATTTGGTATACCTGTTGCCACTGATATAGCTTTGGGTGTCAATGTGAAAGTGACCTCGACCAAGGTAGACTGACCTCCATGTAGATGAAGCACAAATAAACGGGCCAACTCATGATGAACTCTGAGATTTTCCACCCTTTGACAAAATTCAAAACATGATAGGTGTTGGAAGCATGACATGGCAAGAGGGAATGCTTGCAACTCGGTGAGGGTAGTGGGTTCGACCCTAACATGTTTGCCACTCTTGTGGTGTCTCCTGGGAGCCTGCTCTTCTGAGGATGAGTCACTCTGTGTCTCCCTCTCATACTTAGACGAATGCTGTGATGACATGACTGCAATGTGGACTGTGATTAGGCAGCCCTTTTGATGATGATGGGAGGCTGGGTGCCTTTGAAATATCTGTTACCAAGGGGAACAATGAAGCAGGGATTGTTAGGAAGGGAGTGATGAAATGGGGATAGGGTTTATATGGGAAATTTATTAGGGATATGGGAGGAGTTTGGGGTATTTTGATGGGGTAGGGTTTGGGGTTTCTCTTTGAGCAATAGGAGGAGGGGGAAAGGGAATATGAGTTTGGTAGTGTTAGGGTAGTGGTCACAAGAGAAATGACACGGGGGAATAAGGAACAGGGGTAGGGTAGGAAAAATCAAGCCTTGGCAACAATGACACTATTACACAACCCTAGAAAATGGTTTTTCTTTGATGTCTTCTTTTCTTTTCTTTATGAAATGTTTTTTCATTCAATCATCGGCAATAACCCACAATATCTTTATCAAATTTGATGCACAAGTGAGTTTGAGAGCCTACCTTGCAATTAGAGGGGCTTCACAAAAGATTTGAGGGGGTTTTGGCACGTTTTGGGCATTTTGTCTCTATGTGTCGCGCCCCTGTCTGTGTGCGCCACACCTCGTGTGTGCGCCGCGCTCGTTATGGGTTTGAACAGTGGGCGGGTGCTGTGTGCACCGCACCCTACGTGTGCGCCATGCCCCTGCCTATGTGCGCCACGCCCTTGTATTCACCTCCAAACCGACTCCAGCGCCTTGTTTATGCCTATGACTGTATGCGTCGCGCCCTGGGTATGCATTGTGCCCTTAAGAAAAATGCACTGTGGGCAGGCTGTGTGTGCGTCGCACCCTCTATGTGCGCCGCGCTCCTAGTTATATGCGTCGCGCCCTCCAAGGTCGCCTCCAACTCACTCAATCACTCACCAATGCACACTCACGCCTTTCCAACAGTTCTCCAAGACTTGTAATGGCACAATGCATTTTTTTTGACAAAAATTGGTATATATAGCCTTGGAAGAGATGGGTTTAATTTTTTCCTCTTCAAAAACCCATTTTTCTAATGTTTGAGTTTTGCACTTTTTCACTGACTTTAAAACACACTGATTTTCACTTTCCCTTTGAAATTTTAGCTCAAATGATGCAATTTTTGGCATTCTTTGCGGGGATTTCACAATAGGACATTCGGCCACGGAAACCATGACTGCATCTGAAAAAATCACTTGACGAATTTTTTGAAAATTTTGTCATAAATGACATTGTTTGACTTTTCTTCAAATCAGAGTTTTGACGAAGAGTCGAAGTCTATCCACATGATGACGAAGCTTTATGAACCATAACTGTGTAAGGGCCTCACTTTGGCCTGCATGGCTCTACTGGACATGTTCAAAGACCTAATTTATGAATTCCTAGACGTAGACCTCGAAATGACCATTGTCTTTTAAAGGACCAGACCTTGACTGTCATGGAATTTGATGATGATTGACAAAAGACCTGAGCCAGCAGGAGCCAGACATGAGGGAGAATGACTATAATGACCTTCTCCGTCAGATTATGGCATGCCCCTAGTGGAATGCAACTGGGAGAATGGAGCGGGACACCTAATCATGAAATGCATAAAGAGTTTTGATCTCTGACGTAGGACTGACCAGACTGACTCTAACACTAGCCTCTTACGACTACAATAGATTTCCAATACCCTATATGTCCAATGTGTGGTACAATGTTCATTTCCTTCAACACTAAATTTTGCATCTCCTAAGAGTTAGGAACATGTTATTTGTTTGTATATAATATGATTCCATCCTTTTCCATATTTTCATATCTAAATTTATGTTTATACATGATCCCACTATAATCCTTATTTGACTTTCATATAATGTTGGTTTGTTCTTACAACCTTAAAATTCCACTCTTTGAATATGAGTTATACATGCTAATGGGTGTTTCATGCATCTCATGCATCCTTCTACTAGGAGAATACTTTTTCTTTTCCCTTGATATGCTTGATGCCAAAGTCATACTCATAAAGGAATTCTAGCCAAATATTTTGTCTTGCATTTAATGTTGGTTGCCTAAAAAATTATTTCAGTGTGTTATGGTTTGTCCTCATCTCAAGTTTCCCATGAGATAATGACTCAAAATATTCAATGCATAGACAATAAATACAAGCTCCAAGTCATGGGTAGCATAGTTTATTTCATGCGCTTTAAGCTTCCTTGACTCATAACAAATAACATGCCTATTTTGCAAAAGGACTCCCCTAAGACCTTCTTTACATGCATATTACACACAATGAAATATTTGTTTTAATAACTAATCTTTAAAACATGTGCAATAGTTTGTAAACCTTTCAATTGCTAAAAAAAAAATCTTTACACTTTGCAGTCCATTCAAACTCCATTCAACTCTTTCTTGCACTGGAATTGTATGTGTAATCTAAACTTCAATGAATCTCTTGTAGTAGCCAACCAAGCCCATAAAATATCTTACCTATGAAATGTTTGAATCCATCAATCTCTTCATTAGTTTTTATTTTTATTGAATGTTTTCTAGCCACCTTGTTGGGCTTATCTTTAGAAGAAATGTTCTTAGGTATTGGCCATTCTTTGATTTTTAATCTTTTATGGGTCCACTATTATGCCCTTGTCCAATAAAATGTGGCACAATTAGTGAATTTGTCTTTCACGTAAAATTCACTTACTAGAATTAGAATACAATATGCATTCTCTCAACACCTACAACACCGTCCCTTGATGTTTCTCATGCTCATCCTTTGTCATAGAGTAGATAAGAATATCATCCAAAAAATAATAATAAAATTTTCTATGTAATATTTCAACAGTCCATTCATGAGGCACATCAAAGTAGCCAACGCATTTGCCAATCTAGATGGAACTAACACAAATCCATAATGAACATGCCTTGTCCAAAAGGTAGTTTTCCAATATCTTCCTCATTGATTCTCACTTGATGTTATCCTAATCAAGTCAATCTTGGAAAATATCCTTACTCCTTTTAGTTGAAAAAAAAAGTCACCAATTCTTAGGAGAATTTTTATTTATAGTAATCCTTGTTTAACTATCTGAATTCAATATATAACCTCATATTTCCGTCATTTTTCTTCACAAAAAGCATTAGGGCACCCAAAGTAAAACACTTGGGCATATGTAACCCTTTTTCAACAACTCTTCTAGCTATATTTACAACATTTTCATATTCATTGTACTCATTCTATATGGGTCTTAGATACTGGGGAAAATCGAAGCATAAAGTCAATAGAGAAATTAATGTCTCTCTTTAGTGGTGGTCTTAGAAATTTCCCAAACACATCTTCATATTCCTTTAGTAATGGATAATCACCAAGATTTGGCTTCTTACCATTAATTGGTTAATCCATGTGGGGTACATGTATTTGGAATCCTTTTCTAAAACTCCTTTTCACATGTAGTGTTGAAATATCTCTAATGGGTATTGACCTTTGAATTGTTGGAAATGTAAATAGGTTCAGTCTTCATAATTGCCACTGTACTTGTATCAAAACATATTTTTTCAAAGAAAAAAGAAGAAAAATAGTAATTATTATTATTATTCTATTCAAATCATGTTCTTCATGCTTCTAGAGTTTATTGAGTCAAAGGAATGTATTTGAGTCAAAGTCCTATTTGGACTTCTTAGAAGAAAAGAAAGAAAAGTTTGAAATGAGTCAAAAAGTCAATTTTGTCCTCCACAAGACCAAGCTTTCCCTCCCAGACAAGTCAACCTAGAAGAGACACCTATTTGACCTCCTAGGAAGTGTATAAGTACAAGATAATTTTTACCTCATTTGGCATATATCATCACTTCGATTTTTGTGCAAGAAGAGGAATTTCAACAAAAATGCAAAGGAGAGAGAGAGAAGTTAAAGGAAAAATAAAGTTTTCTTTTCTTCCCTAATTTTTCCATGCAAGCGAGTTCCTCTGTAGCTATTATAGGGACAAGATTTCAAGAAGGTTGAGATTTCAAGAAGACCAAAATTTTAGGGATTGGCCAGAATTCAGAAGTTTGACCAACATTGAATTTGTTGACTTTGACTTGATGAATAAGTATTGAAGGAGGGCTGACTTAGGTCTATATGGAAGTATTTGTCTTAGTCTTGGGCCTTGGATATAAGAAGAGGAATTTTTAGGTTCCCGCTTGTGCAGTTTTGGACCTGTCTTGGAGAGCCTAATTTCTTGAGTTCATTTGCTTCTTTGTGACCTTCATGTACATTTTGATAATTTATTGATGAAGAAGAACATTACATAATAATAAAAATCCAACAAACACTCACAAGTCATTATCATGAAAGAGAAATCTACCCAATTTGCAAGCATATTGATTTCGCAACATGAATGCCCTAAACTATCCTTATATTTCCTTTTTCATCAAAGCCTTTTTATAGCTCAAAATGACACTCCTTTGGTTCTACTAAAGAAAAAAATAAAAATTAAACTTGGAATGCAATAAAAACTCCATGCAAACCCTCTAAAAACTCAAATTTTCCTCTTTAATGCCCCTAGTACGCTAGGAAAGAAAGTTGCAACGTTCTAGATGATCTACCATAGAGATTTGCAATGTTGCAACACTTAGCAAAAGAGAGTTGAAGTGGCTAGGGTTGACAAATCAAATGGATATCAGTAGAAAGGTAAAATATGATTATAATTTTAAGATAAGGATGAAAATACCATATCAAACATGGTTAACAAAGTTTCTAGATACATCTGATCAGTGGTTAAATCCTTCTATAAAAGTAATTCTATCCATGGAGCAAAGGGAGAAAAAGAAAGATATAGGTAAATGTTGTCGAAATGAGAATTGAATTCTCCTTACGATAAGCTATGGTGAATAGTGAAGCCTCATTTTCCACATCCATTTTCGCTTCCAACCCTAGCTATTTCAACTATCTTTTGTTGAGGTGTTGGAGCACTACAACACTCTTTGGTAGACCATCGAGAGTGTTGAAACTCTCCCTGCTAGTGTATTAGGGGCATTGAAGAGGAGAAATTTGAGCTTTCTAGAGGTTTTACATGGAGTTTTTCTTGCATTTTAGCCTTCTCTTTTAGTTTCTTTTCTAGTAGATGCAAGGGGGTGTAACTATGAGCTATAATAGGCATGTGAAAGCCTTGTTGTAATAATCTAGGATAGTTTATGCGTATCCAACCAATCCATAACAATCAAGAAATCACATGTCCCAAGTTGTATGATGTCTAAATATGCTTTAACGTTGATTCCATTCATGTCCACTAAGCAAGCCTTGACCATTTCATTGATTCTTCTCTTATTTATAGTGGCTAGCTAAATAAACCAAGACTTTTTATGCTTACACTTTTTTCAATTTAAACCTTTTCAACTTGATTAATGTTTATATATGATGACTAATTGTGGAATCAATCAAAATAGCTATGGTATGATTATCAATCTTAAATTTTGCCTTGATAAATCATTGGCATCCTTCCACCCATGCTTTGCACTATGTCAACCTCCTGGATGTTACGCAAATCCCTCATTTTATTTCTCTTGTGAGGAAAAATATTTATACATGTGATATCCCTCACAAAACTAACATTTTATGGATTTTTCTCTCAAAAGTTTCCCCAATGAATTGATCATCTTGGATTCACTTTGTGCTTTTTGTTCCCATTGATAAGCTTAAGAGCCATCCTAGGGAAATGTTGGCTAAAATACATTTTTCATATGATCCATCTTTTTATTCTTCTTATCATCTCAATCTTTCTGAAATGTTGGCCCACCATTATTTTTCTCATATGAATACTTTTATTTTCTATTTCTTCCAAAGTCCTTAACTCATCAAACTGAATTTTGTCCTTGTAAATTTATGGCATTTCAGTTAAAAATATTTGAATCTTCACCTTTTCATCTGTAATGAAATCCCATAACCCCCCATAACCCTCCTTAACCTTATTTATTTCTCGCTTTTCCCTTCTCTGTATAAGCAAGTCCTGATGATGAGTCTTGGTATAGGCTCGAAACGTCGACAAAAGAATGGAAAACACTGTGGATCATCCGAATTCAGCTTCTCAAAAACCACTCCATAGACACCTACAAACTAAGATTGTTACCCTGTACGGAGGGGACACTTGGAAACCCATAACCCTCCTTAACCTTATTTATTTCTCGCTTTTCCCTTCTCTGTATAAGCAAGTCCTGAAGATGAGTCTTGGTATAGGCTCGAAACATTGACAAAAGAATGGAAAACACTGTGGATCATCCGAATTCAGCTTCTCAAAAACCACTCCACAGAAACCTACAAACTAAGATTGTTACCCTATACGGAGGGGACACTTGGAAACAAATTCCCATAACCCTCCTTAACCTTATTTATTTCTCACTTTTCCCTTCTCTGTATAAGCAAGTCCTAGTGATGAGTCTTGGTATAGGCTCGAAACGTCGACAAAAGAATGGAAAACACTGTGGATCATCCGAATTCAGCTTCTCAAAAACCACTCCACAGAAACCTACAAACTAAGAAATCCAAATACCTTAAAATATCTAAGAATTTTCTCTCATACTCTTCCATAGCCATGTTCCTTGGCTTGATATTGAATAATTCTTGCATATTCTTGTCATAATAATGTTATGAAAAGTATTAATTCTTGAATTACTTTTTGAGTTGTTTCCAAGTGATTCACTTTTCATCATTATGTGTGACTTGCTTCAGTTGATCCCATCACAAAGATGCTTTTCCCTGTATATGATAAATAACAATCCTTCTTAAATATTTGGTGAATAGTTAGGAAGTTGGATATACTTTCTCATGCCCAATAAACATGCTCCAACATCTTCACCTCTCCTATGCTTGCCATCAAATGTAGGTTCCCTTAGCTTTCTGAGCTTTCCTAGTAAATAATCCAACTCAGTCCTCCTCCTTTGATATCTTATAGGAGACAAACTTAGGCTAATGTCTAATTTTGAGAATGAACAGGTTGTTCTAGTGATTAGGTGCTCAAAATTAGGCTCAAAACTCAAACTGACATAATCTTGATAAACTTAGCTTTAGATTGAAGTGCTCATCATCCTGATTACATCGGTACGAATGAAACTCCAATTCAAGCTCATATGAGGAAGTTAGAGCAAGTTAAAGTTTAGGTTTGACTTAGAAACATGGCAGGAGTGGATGACATGGCAAGACCCTTTAGGGAATGGTGAGGTGCCAAGTCATAGGCTGCCATTGGACCCGCATTTCACAAATTGCATGCCACGGGTGGGTGGGTGTTAAAGAATCAACCCTAGAACAAGCCAGGGTGTGATGCGATGAATTAACCCCCAATGTACCTGGGTTGTGATACAATAATCACAATTGCACATCACAATAGTGCAGAGTCCCATATATCTGTTACCCTCCCCCCCTGACTCCATCAATTGTCAATTGTGATGGATCTTGAATGTAATAAGATTATGGGTTACAGTTAATAGTTTCATCGGGTCTGTTGTATCGCAATCACATATCACCCCGCTGCGTTCATAGACCATAAGACCGTCGATTCTCCATTGATTTTGATTTGCGGTGGAACAGTTGGTGTCGATAGATTATGGACTGTTTCGTGGCAAAATTTTCACCTAGTTAGCGCAATTTTGGAGCGAAATTGTAGGTTCATGCTAGAAATGGTGCAATTTGTGGAGCGAATATTGGGAGAACTAGGAGAGGTCATAACTTCTTCTGTTTTTCACCAAATTGTATTAAAAAATAGGCTAGATAGCCATTTTTGGACATTCTAGACTCATTAGAGCAGTTTTCATAAAAATTTGAGCATTGTAAACACATCTTTTTACACTTTTAAGCATAATAGAGAGGCCCAAGCCATTGGAAGTTGGAAAAATGAGACGTAGCCTAGGAGGGGTGAAATCCTTTATCATGTTTCTATTGTAATGTGTTTTTGATGATGTTTTTTACATGTTTATGTTATTCTTCAGTCTCTTAACTATGTTAAATTGCTCATAAAATTAACATTAAAAAAATCATTTTTGACTTGCAAAAATTCATGAATCATTAAGCACAATGAAAGCATTTTGTTTCTAATGTTAGGAGGATCTTAGCAAAACAATATAATATTATAAATCAAATCATTTTGGTATCATAGTATAGGTTTTCTTTGTGAAATGAGGATTTAACTTTTTGTAATTTTATGTCATGATTATAAGGTTAAAACTCAAAAGATGAGAAGGGAAGCTAGTTAGAATCCCTGAAGTTGGGTCAAGGGGAAGGAGAGCAAGGTTGCCACAATCTCCAACACCAGTTCAGCCTCAAGTTGTAGTTGAGACTCCACATATCATGTCTCATGAAGGAGAACCTACAAACATGACAGAAGATGAGAAGACATTCATAAAGGCTTTCTTTGACATGATAGAGATGGTGAAGGTCCTCTATGAAGAGAGGAATACCAAGTTGCAAAGGGAAGGTTCCAAACCTCCCAAAGGAGAAGGCTCTTCAGGAGGAGGTAATGTAAATGGAGACAAAATTCCATCCTCTCCACCATCTTCTTCATCTTCATCTTCACAAGCATCTTCACCCTCTTCCACTAACACAACCCTCACTCATACTCATTATCATACTTCAAAAGGAACTGGTAAATCACCTTTTTTAAAATTTGATGTTAAATTTGAGTTGCCCATGTATAATGGTGAAGTGAATACAAAGAAGCTTGATAATTGGATTCGTTAGTTGGAGGTGTATTGTAGGATTCAAAACCTTTAAGAGGATGACATAAAGATTCAGTTAGCTTCCTTGAGAATGGAGGGTGCAACACTAGTATGGTGGGAATCAAAGACCCAAGAGGAGATTAAAAAACACAGTAAGATCCCAATTTCTTGGAATGATTTCATTGTTGAAATTAAAAGACAATTCTACCCTCTAGCTTATATGCATAAATCCATCATGAATTGGCAAAACTTTAGACAACTTAAAGGTCAAAATATGCAAGATTACACCCAAGAATTTAGAAAAATGTCTTTGATTTAGGTGTATATTTTCAATCACAGGACACATTGTTGAAGTACATAGGGGGTTTACATAGTTAAATTAGCAATACTATCTCAATATTTAATCCTAATAATCTAGATGATGTGTGTGTACAAGCCACTCATCTTGAGGCAAGAGGAAAAAACACCCTAGAAGAAGGTAGTAAAAAGTCATTCAAGTGTAAATGTAAGGAAAAGGCTTTCAAAGGGAAGGCAAAGAAAAATGGGTCTATCAAAAAAGGAGAGAAAGTTACATGCAAACATTGTTCTAGAGAGGGTCACGATGAAGCTCATTGTTGGAAGCTTCATCTTGAAATGAGACCAAAGAAAAACAATGGAAAACAAAAAACAACTGTAACCACTCAACAGGATTTGGGATCCGATTCGGGTGATGAAACTCCAAACACAAAGAGGAGAATAGAACTTTTTCATATAAGGGTGATCTCAAAACATAACAAGATTGATACGCTTTTCGATAGTGGCTCTCAAGCCAATATTATCTCTGAAAACATTGTCAAAAGTTTAAACTTGGAAACCGTTCCACATCATAAACCATATCCACTTGGATGGGTGTGTGACAATGTGCAATTGTAGGTTACTAGAAAGTGTAAACTAAAATTCGCCATTACTATAAATTTCATAGATGAAGTGGAGCTTGACGTTGTGCTATTAGATATCTATGGCATAGTTTTGGGCAACCCATACCTTTATGATAGAAAAGCTATCTTCCATAGACATGAAAACAAATATCATTTATTCAAAGGTGGAGTAAATATATTGTGAGAGCTCATAGCAAGAAAATAAATCTTTTGCTTGTTAATGCAGGGAAGATGAAAAGACTAGTGAATTCGAGAAAGAATTTTGTGCTTCTAATGATCAAAGCCAAGGATGATGTTGATAATGAAGCTTTTAAAGGTTGTGATTCAAATTTGAAATATGAATTGGTTGACGTTGTTAACCAATATGACGAGATGTTTCAGGAACCAAAGGGATTACCTCCTAAGAGAGGAATCCAACATGAGATACAGTTGCAGCAAGATTGTTCTCTTCCTAACATTGGCATGTATAGGATGCCAGTGATGAAAAGTGTAGAAATTAAGAAGCAAATTCAAGAGTTTTTGAATAAAGGGATCATCAAACCATCTTCTTCACCATGTGGTTCACATATTGTCTTAGTGCCAAAGAAGGATGGAACATGGTGCATGTATGTGGACTTTCGTGCATTGAACAAAATTAAGGTAAAGAATTGTTACCCATTGCCTAGAATAGATGATTTACTTGATCAATTGAAAGATGCAAAGTATTTTACTAAGCTGGACTTAAGAAGTGGCTACCATCAAATTAGAATAACTGAAGGAGACATTTGGAAGACGTCATTCAAAACAAAACAAGGTTTATTTGAATGGTTAGTTATGCCATTTGGTTTATGTAATGCCCCGCTACATTCATGCGTGTGATGAATGATGTTTTGGGACCATTCCTTGGTGATTTTTTCATAGTCTACTTAGATGACATCTTAATTTTTAGTAAATCTCATGATGAACATGTCATGCATGTAAGGAAAGTACTTGATGTCTTGAAAAAAGAACAGTTGTGTATTAAGATGTCAAAGTGCGAGTTTGGAAAAACTTATTTATTTTACTTGGGTCATATTGTTGGAGGATGTGAGTTGAAAATAGATCCCTCCAAGGCTAATTTCATTGTGAAATGGCCAAGGCCCAAGACAGTTATTGAGGTAAGAAATTTTTTGGGAGTAGCCCAATATTGGAATAAATTCATTGCTAATTTTTCTCTTATAGTAGCTCCTGTGCATGCATTGACAAGTGTGAAAAAGGTTTTTTAGTGGGGAGGAAAACAACAAAAGGCCTTTGATGCATTGAAAGAAAAGATCAACACAACTCCAGTACTTACACTTCCAGACTTGAGACATTGATTTGAGATTCAGACTGATGCTAGTGACTAGATTATGGGTGCATTCCTCATGCAATATGGTAAGACTATATGTTTCCATTTGGAAACTTTGAATGGTGCAATGATTAACTATCCTACACATGACAAGGAATTGTATGCATTGGTGCAAAGTGTGAAAAAATGGAAACACTAATTGATAGGTAAGGAAATAATCATTTGCACTGATGATCAACCATTGTAATACTTTCAATTGCAATCAAAGTTACAACGATCAAGGCACTTCTAATGGATGGTTTTTCTTCAACAATTCCACTTGGTGATCAAGTATAAGAAAAGTATCTACAATAAAATTGTTGATATGCTTTCTAGGCCTATTATTAGTGCAACTACTTTACTCAAGCATAATTATGTTTTACATGAAAGTTATATTGAGCAGTATGCATTAGATAATGACTTTCAATATGTTTATGCAAGCTTGAGTCAAGGTAACCAAGTAGAGGAATTGGATTATCATTTGCATGATAACTTGTTGTACCATCTTGGCAAGATTTTTTTTCCACAGGGAGAAAGAGTTAACTTCATAAGAGAGGCACATACTTCTCTTATTGCTGGTCATTTCAGTGTAAGTAAGATGGTGGCACATCTACAGAGGTATTGTTATTGGCCTCGTATGTCTGAAAGTGTGTCTCATTTTAATAAAGGATGTTCATTATGTGCAATCAATAAGCATGGAAATAGGAAGTTAGGATTGTACACACCACTTCGGTACCTTCATGACCGTGGGAGATTGTTTCTCTAGATTTTGTAGGAGGTCTTCCATTGTCAAAAAGAGGTCATGATTATTTGTATGTAGTTGTGGATAGGTTCAGCAAAATGTGTATTTTGATGCCATGTAAAAAGCAAGTTACAGCTTAAAAAATTGCTCAGTTATTCTTTCAGAATGTTTGGGTGCATTTTGGATTGCCCACATCCATTGTTAGTAATCGAGATTCTCACTTTGTTGGGAATTTCTTGTCAAGCCTGGGGGGAATACATGGACACCAAATTGAAAAAGAGTACAACTTGTCATCCAAAAAAAGATGGTCAAACAGAAGTGGTGAATAGAATAGTGATACATCTTCTTTGTGGGTATTGCAACAAGCATCCTAAGTTGTGGGATGAACATTTGCACTGTATTCAACATGCTTACAACTGAGCCAAGAACTCTTCAACTCAAGCTTCAGCATTTGAGGCATGCTTGGGATACTTGCCTAAATCTCCTTTGGATTTTACTGTTGGCAAAGATGTTGCTATTGAAGGTCATAGTGCCATAGACAAAGCAAAAAAGTTCATTGAACAAATCCAAATAATACACAAAAAGGATCAACAACAACTTGAGAAAAGCCAAGGCAAGTACAAAGTAAGGCATGGCAAGCATCATCAAGATCACAAGTTCCAAGTTGGTGATGAAGTTTGGCTTCACATTAACAAAGAGAGGCTCCAAGGAGAAGGTAAAAAGCTAAAACCAATTATATATGGTCCATTTAGAATTTTGGAAAAGATTGATAACAACGCTTTCAGGTTGGATTTGCCTTCATATATGCAAATTTATGATGTTGTTAATGTTGAGAATTTAAGGTTGTATGAGCCTCCTTTGATTAAAGATCAAGGAGAGGATATTCAAATTCCATCTATTGAAGACTTTTCTCCATAATTCCTTGATAAGCTTCAACAAGACATTGTACTTGACAAAAGAACAAGGACATCAAAAAGGGGAAGTATTGATTATCTTCGAGTGGGGCTCAAGGGTACAAATCTTTTAAAATTCAAATGGATAGAACTTGGAAATGTGATGGAACTGTACCCTCACGTGCTGAACAATTGAAAGTGATCATTTTGGGGACCAAAAGGCTTCTAGTGGGGAGGAGTGATCATGTGCGCAAAATTAGACTCAAAACTCAAAGTGGCAGAATCTCGGTAAACTCAGCTTCAGATCGAAGTACTCGTCATCTTGATTCCAACGGTGTGAATGACATTCGAATATGAGCTCATATAACATAGTTACGAATGAAACAGGAACTATTACCTCAAAACGAGTATTCAAGCCCAAAAACTCCAAAAAAACATGAAAAAACAACCCAAAAATGAAAATTGTTATTAGGGTAAACTTTCAACATTTTTTTTAAATGGAAGTAAAAACCATTTTTTTTAAATGGATGAAAAAACACCCTTAATTTTTTTTCGTTTATTCTAGAATAACAAACAAAAATCGGGTTACAATTTTGACATTTTTTAGCAATGGAGTTAAGGAGAAAATATCCAGACTTTGAAAAACTATAAAATTCCAACAATTCTTGGACATGATGTTAAAGATAAAATATCGTGTCTCGAATCTTGATAATTCCAACTATTTCCATCGATGTTGTTAAAGATAGAATAGCTTGACTTTAAAAAACCTTGAAATTGTAATTGTTTTCAACCATAGCATTAAAGATAAAATATCATGACTTAGAAAAACATTAAAATTTGGACAATTTTTCAACCATGCAATTAAAACAAAGATTATGACAACAAAACAATCTCAAGTTTTCAAAATATTTCAAGCATGACATTATGGAAAAATTTTATGACTAAAAAAGCTTTAAAAATGAACACATGAATGAAAGAGTTATTATACCAAGAGTTTTTTTTTTAAATATTAAATGTATAGTGATTTAAAATCTTAGCCTAAGACAACTTGAGACATTGCAAAAAAAAGAAAAAAATCAACTATCAAATTGACACGCATTGTAAGTGAGCTGAACCCATTGTAATGGAAACTTAAAGACCAGTCATGAAATTAACACATTGTGGGGCAGACTCGATTCATTATAACAAAAAATTTAAAATCAAATTGCACATAATGGGATCAAGTTGCTAGACAAGCATCAACATGGCCCTACAATTTTTTTTTTATATGTATGATACATAAGAAAACAAAAATTCAAATATTGAAAAAAACACAAAAATACAAAAGAAAACAAAAACTCAAATATTGAAAATAAAAAATAACAACATAACAACATAAAAACTAGCAATTGTCCCAAAAGGTACAAAGAGAGGCCGATAGGATTATTAAATTGGAATTGCAAAATTTAGTTACAGAATGGAATCTGATCTATGAGGAGCTTTGGGGGCTTATAGATTACAAGAGAATAGCAGAATTTTTTCAGTAAACATGTTAGTTGTGTACTGATCATCTTGGCAGTTGGAGACAAAACTGGTGTTTATACTATTTTCCACAACTTATTCAATAAAATTATCATATTCATGGAATTTTAGAAAAATATATTATACATTAAAGTCTATAAAAAAATTATGAAAACAACTACACAATACACCTCTACTTGCTTTTAATAAGACTCACTATTTTAAATTTATAAAAAATAATTCATACAACAGTAATGAGCTTTAAAAATATAAAATTTCCATAATGGCTTGCCAAGAGGTATATAGGGTGTCCAGAATTGCCAAACTCTGCCCACTTATAGAGATTAAATGTATCCGCAAAAGAAGAGATTGTTGAAACCATCAATGCAGGGTTCATGTTTGATGTCCAAAATGGAACAATAGTTGATTCTTGAAGTACATATTAAATTTCATGATATTTATAAGCGGTGCTTCTTTCACGAATCCCTCTATAGAGGGTTTCTTGTTTGTTCCATTAGTACTTCACATAGATTACAACCCTGTTGTTGTTTTTTGTTTTGTTTTTTTTTTCTCTCTCGAATTTCATGTCCCCAACCAAATCGCAATGTTCCACAACCTGCCCATGTAAGACTGATGGAATAATGATTGTTTGTACAGCGGAGATATAAAATGGACAAATAGGGCCAGAGTGAGTAGCAAAAGTGATCTGCGATGTGTTGTTAGCGGAGAAAATGGAATAACTTTTCGGGTTTAGGGTTTCCATCAGGCGACGTTCTGATCTGAATGTCGCCTTGCAGAGATTCAAAATCGAGCTCTATCTAATAATCTTTGTCCCACCATAAGTTGTATATAATGATCTAAGTGCCTTGTTCTCGAATTTTATTGAACACATCCAACAATTCATGTGAAAGCTTGAGGAGATCTACATCTTGCAAAATAATAGGCTAACAGAAAAGAACATTATATCAGCTGCTTCTAGCATTATATTTATTACCCTAAACTGACCAATCATCTTAATAACTTTAAACTATATTAAAAATTTCAACTTATTTTTAACTGGGTATAATATTTTACTATTTAATTATCAAGATTAAATATATATTTCTTTTATTTTAAAAGTATAAAAAAATTATATATTAATTAAAACCTATAAAAATATAATAAATTTATAATTATAAAACTATTAAATAAAAGTTTCCAATCATAAATTTAAACTCAGCATTTCAATCCCAAAATTAAATTATACTCAGAACTTTATCCTGGAAATAAAGTTGTACTTTTACCACCAAGCAGTCCCAATTCATATTTAACCGATAAGGCTACTGCATATGAATGCTAATTTCCTCCGAACCTCATTCCCTACATTGCTCACTGGAGTTGGCTTCGCCATTCCCAGTATATAGTGCTAAATTTCGACATCTTTTTAAACAGTACACAATTTGATGATTTCTACTATCAGGTGTGCTTACCTGTTGTTTATTCAAACCAGCCACAAAAATGCAATACCGTCATTTGCATATTGCATGCAGGCCTTCCGAAGAGCATTTAACTTTCAAAGAGTCTTTCCTTCTCTTGGCCTATTGTTGCTTTTTTTTCTTGTTTTACAGAAATCAACCAGAGTGTAGAAAGGCTGAGCTTTGTAATTTTATGTCTTCCCATTCAGTGAGTATTGAAATTTGGGTTTAATCTTTGAACAGTGCAATACACAGCCTGGTAAACCTATTTGATCTGTGAAACCACACGTCAATCAAGCTGAAGTGTATATATGGGGTTTGTCAGACCAATGTGGACTTGGGGAATACAGTATAACTTGTTCACTAATTGATACATCAATTCAAGCCAGTCCAAACTAAATTCATAACTGTGCTACATCAAATTGAGGTCATCTGTTCTAAACCTACTCCCCATTTCTTCCCAAGTTAATAGCTGGTATCTTCTGGTATAACATGAACAGGCAAGGTCAAAAACTATTTTATGCCCTTTCTTTTATGTATAGCTTGTATAAGAATCTATCCAAAAACTATTCAATCGCATATGCATTATTCATGGCATTATTAGTCATAGTACCAAATTACCAATGCATGTGCAGATTGTATTCATTCACTTTAATGTGAAATAAAGGTCATTTTAACTGACAAGGACAAGAAGGTCACTTTATCCAGTCGGTACTGACTTCAGGTCTGAAATCTGCAGAGATATCAATATTACCAAATTTGCTCTCAAATTTTGATTGTTTAACCTTTGTTACCTTGAACCATACAAAAATAAGGTCACATTCAAAAGATATTAAGAAAGTACAGTCTTTTACACCAAACTGTAAACCTTTTCTGTAACATTCTAAATCTGTATTCAACTATATGACCCGATTCAGTGCTTTAACTGTTTAAAGAACCATCTATTTTTTTATCAAAATCTGATGCACATTAGCTAAAACCAGATTGTAATTTATAGACTAACAAGCACCTCCTACTCGGTCTAATTTGAGTACAATTTGATATAATAATGACGCCAATTCTGTTCTGTAGTGCCATAATCTTCAGGAGAATACTGAAAGATTTGGACATTTGACGTCATCCTTTCACGTACAAATACTGTAGGCAAATACCAACTTTGACATCTTTGAAGTGGAGACATTGATATTGCCTGCTACAATAACCCTCCAGTCAATATGCATTGGTTGCTGGAAACAAATGTCTTGCCATTTTAAAATTACATCAATTTACTAAAACTGAAAGCAGGACTTTACATTGATTTTTGTGTCATGAAATTTCTCATATTATATCCTTCCATAATTATTGCACATGCAAGAACTTTGATCACCAATATGCAAAACCCAGTGACCTCAAATTCTGTATAAACCGAAAATGGATCCATATCAAAACCAGGTAAGCTTTTATTACTGCATCTCTAAACAAAGGATAAAACAGTTTGCATAGACGGACATGTAAACCTTGTGGTCTCACATCCTATAACTCAATGATGGATGCATACCAAATCCCATTGAACTTATCTTGTATACTTTTGTTGAGCATATAAACATGCAAATATGTGTGTGAAAATTCCTGGCAAGAGAAATTACAGGGTGAAAAATGCCTTCAGATCAAGGCCTTCAGATCAAGACCATATATAACATGAAATGAAGACAGGTTGTCCTGGAAATGTAAGGATGACCATATCAGGTGTAAGGATAAACCAACAACCTGACAGTTTTCTCTCGCTACCTCGTCCCACTTCAGCGTTCACTCAGGACATGTCAACATGATAAAATAAAAAGGAAATTCTGATTAAAAAACAGCAAATATCATCCAATGATCAATAAGGGCAGCTTTTTAACTGCTGAATACCATATTGAGAGAACAATATGTGATCAAAATAATGCTCATAACCCATGCAAAAATAAGGAAACCAAAGACTTCAGTTAATTAGCTGCTATACAATTTGTCCGACTCTAAATGTGCTTTACTCTAAATGTGCTTTGCCTTTACCAAGAATACCTTATTGCGAGTTGAGAAGGCTTATGAAAGTGGCCTGCTTACAGTTTTTCTTGCAGGTTTTTTTTCGATAGTATTCCCCCCCATGAACTATTGGTATATATCCTCTTCCATGCTTGATGTATTTGGATTCCCTAACATTAGCTAAACAAATGATATAAATAGCCTTCAACTTGTCATTTTTACTCAACAGTGGCAAACCATGTGTTGTTTCTTAGGGTAGAAGCCGAAAGTAATGATAGCCAAGCTTCATCGATTTTCAAAAGATAGCGGAGACTGGAGAGGGGATTCAGAACAGAGAGAGGCTTATTTAATTATAGACATCAATTCTTATAATTCAAAACAATTTGAGTCATTCCTGTCATTGGCCATGTGTTGGGTTTCGTACGAAACAAAGTATTATGTCACACAGACCCCAACATTTTGTCATCCCAAGGCTTTAGCAGTGTCCTCCTAAACAGCTAAAGCTTTTTACATTTGGAACTCGACATTGCAGAATGGAAAGATTCCAAATGGAAAAAATATAGCTTTGGATGGAGCAAAAATACTGTGGCAAACTTCAGGAATTCGTCAATCACAACAAGGCAGCACTACTTAACCTTCCCTCAATTGGCATCCAATAAGGTAGATGCAATGAAAACAGAGACACTAACACTTGCTTGTGTTTTCTGTTGCCTCCAAGTCTGGGAGTTAAATACATTCAACAATGCCAATCATATGCAGGAGACTCTGTTCCCAGCAACAGATTCCAAGACGGACTCATGAATGTGAAGCAGAGGAACAGGGCAACAAAAGATGAGAAGAGATAGTTCTTGCTGAAACAAGCGTTACTCTCTCATATACTTTACCTTGCAACACTCCATACTACAAATAAAAAATTACCTATGGCCGATGCTTCTGTACACCCCACTAAATCTGTTGCCCCACATTATACTGTGGGCATTGTCTCATTCACAAACCCAGTCATCGATCTGACAAAATACGCTGAAATGTGTCACACTTGCTTACATGTAACTATTTATAATGTTTCCAACATTTTATTTTAGAAGGCAAATCATTATCAGACTGTCAAATGACTCCAAATACCTTTTGGATGATATGATTATTCTCCTTCATACAACACTGACATGTCTATATCATGTAATCGAAACACTAAATAAACGCACAGATCAACAATTCGGTCATCCCAGTTAGGAAAGGGTAGTTACCTAGGTTCAAAGGACAATTTTTTTTGCCTAGTATAGATTTGTGTTATAAAAACGCTACATAACCAAAATGCAGTAACCAGAAATTCAACATCAAATTTATTTACAAGGCAGGACATATATTAGCTCAGGCTAGGCAAATGGTAATTTAGAGGATTGGAAACATGTAGATCCCAGTTTTTTCTTAAAAAAAAAAGTAAATTTGATACACGTCATATTGCATATGGAGATTTATCACTATTGATTCAAATCATAAAGCGAAATTATGCTGTCATGAAATGCTTATCACGGGGAACAGATTCAACACCCCTCAACCCATTAAGGAGCAACTCTTACAGCATTTTGAAACAGTCATCCCTTCGTAGTAATAAGTGGTTAACTTTATTTCAAGCAAGTTAGAACAACTATCTGTTAGCTCTGATATAGAACCAAACTAAATGGGCAAGATAAATTCCTAAACCCAGCTAGTGATGCAACCCCAGCCTAACCCGAACCAAATACCAACAGAAGTATTGCCTTGTTAAGCTCGCACGCTATATATATGATTTTAGAAATATGCACAGGTCATACATGAAGCCCACCATCTATATTATTAATTGCAAGTGTTTGAAACCCAACCTAGTGATAAAGAAATGAAAGCAGTTATCTAATAGCTCGAGTATTCCACAATAACAAAGAAAAGAAAATAGTGATCTGATAGCTTTAAATATTCCATATCTGCAAGTCTTTGGACTCCATATAGTATTTGGAAAAGTTCGTGATTTGATTTTAGAAAAACAGAACGACTTTCTCACGGGTATTACAATGGCCATCCATTTTACAAAAATGGTGAAAATATGGAGGCAAGTTTCACCTTTACATGACCTTCTAAACATATGCAAAGAATTTCAGAAGAAAACTACATCTAAACCCCTGTAGACCCAAACCCACCAACCCCCCTGAAGGTGGAATCCAAATCCTCCACCTCCAGAACCTGCGGGGTGAGAATTTTCTGAACAATCAACTGGGCAATACGATCTCCGGCCTTAATCTAAAAACCCTGGTCAGAATGATTGAAGAGAATCACGCCTACTGAACCACGATAATCCGCGTCTATGACACCAGCACCAACATCTATCGACTGCTTCCAAGCAAGCCCAGACCTAGGAGCTGCATAAATCAAACCCACATTGGTTCTTCGAAATAGCCAAAACCGCTCAACTTCAAACCCTTTTCCAGATACAAAAACCCAAGGAAACCTATGTTCAAATCCACTGCCAAACATTTAACTTTACCAAAAATACAAGAATGGCAAAGCCCATTTTAGGGTAAAACGTTACCTATTCGAGCATAAGTGCCTTCGGGTATGGCAATGGACAAATCTGTGGGCACCAGGGCCTTCCCTCGGGCGGACACCACACAAGAAGTCGCACTGCAAGAACAAGACAGAAGTGACCAGCAAGTCTAGAGGGTAAAAATAAACAAACGCAAGAGACAATGTGAAGATAAGATGGCATTGAAAGCGCACCTAGAGAGATCATATCTAGCTGCCAAAGCAGAACCTCTAGAAGGCAAGATAGCATTAGGCGAAAGCTTCTTTACACGCAATACTGGCTCAGAGGCACCTTCCACGCCATTATTATTCAAATACGCGGCGTTCCCATTCAACTCTACGCCTTCTAGGTAGCCTGCATCGAGCTTCTGCATCTTTGGGACATCGTGCCACAACAGAACCGCACCGCAGAAGACCGCTCGCGGTTATGCCCGCCCGACGCCAGCTGTCAGCAGGAAGACGAAGGGGCCCGATGCCACGTGTCAGCGGGAGAACGAAAGGGACGACGAAGGTCCCTTTCAAAGGAAAGGCCTATCGGCCTAAACATAACAAAAAAATCAAATATAAAAAATATATAGAAATGCAAAAATTCAAATATTAAAAAAACAAACAATAAAAAAAACACAAAATACAAAAGAAAACAAAAATTCAAATATTGAAAAAAAATAAAAAATAATAACAAGTAATAAAACATAAAAAAAACATGACAAAAAAAAACAAATATAAATATATA
>APFE031022980.1:0-12208 GCA_000404065.3 Pinus taeda | reverse complement strand
TTTTGTAAATTGAGATAAATGTCCTCTAAATGCCAAAAGGTTCAAACTTATTATATATTTAATCATTGTTTACTATTACTAAAACAATTTCATGATAAATACTAGAGCTCACAATATGACCAGACAAATGAGAAATAATTAAATGTATGGAATAATTGCCTTTGCCTTGCTGCTATTGGTGCTCCCCTTCTAAATGGCACCGCATCTCTAAAGATGCCTACTCCTTTCACCAGTGGCCAGTGACCACAAAAGTTGCGAAGAAAGTTGAGGGTCCTTTTATCCAAAACTAAAGACACATTATTTTTCATGGCATTTTTATTCAACACTAGAATAAGGGTAAGAGTGTATTCTTAATATTTTCACTGGTCTTTTATTGACTAAATAAGCTTCCATTTTAAAATCCCTAATCCTTGGAAGGTTCCTCAAATCAACATTTGTTTCCAACTATCATAAAACTATGATTTCCCAACAATATGACACAATTGAATGGGTCTTTGAAAGAGTTTTAATCATTTGCAAGCTGAGGAAAGCTTGCTTGCATGCACCAATATGTTTTCTCTTCTTTCATATCACTGTGAGGGGCATAACTATGAGGCATAAGCATTGTTTTCTTTTAAAGAAGGACCATTGTCCTCCCCCTCAGAAATAGTAGCATAATGAAGCGGTTTTTGGCATTCTTGGTTTAGTGTTTTATCTTTTCATGGCCAACAATGGTGTCTTATCCACATGAGCAATCCTTTTAAACATTGATAAGAAAAGAATACAATGCAAGATAGAAATAAGAATTAACATAAAATATTCCTTGAAAGAGTTTGATTCAGTTATGTCCCTGTCTCTACAACCAACATCAAACAACTATTGATAAAAATAGTTAGCATTTATCAACTCAATCATAACATCAATCAGGTTTTGAATCTCTGTCAGGTTGAGATTTAGGACAGGTCTTCTTAAGCTTAGTTCTGCGCTCAACAAAGTGATATCTTCCAGGATTGTCTCCACCAACTCTCATGTTGCCCCATTAATTTTTGTCTGGAAAACATTCTTTAACACCCGAGCTTCAATTTCCACATGTCTAATCCAAGGCATGTTCATAATTTCTGATATTTGAAAGACCATCGTTGATTCGTTTTCTTGCTCCTTGGAATTTTCCTTCCATTCATTGTTATTCTATTCAAGTAAGATCACTCAATGGATATTAGAAATCTCCATGACCACCTTAATGTACCAATTTTCTAGGTCTCACATGAGTTTTGAAGCTCCCCAGTCCAAACAAGGATCCATTGCCTTCTCTACAGATATCTGTCCTTTCGCATTGTATTATTTCAAACAAAAGACTGTGGCAACAGCCCTACCCTCCAGAAAGATAAAGACCTCCATAGAGAATCAAGGGGAATACAAACAAGCATTAATGTTCCTCAACAATAGTAAAAAGTCCACAGTGAATGATGAGGATGGCTTATCGGATTGTGAAGTGAGTGTATGAATTTATGTATCTGCATGGGAAGTGGATGACAGCCATGATAAAAGGGTAAAGGGTATTTACACAACCCTTGGCAGTTTAACCAATTATGAATATATTAAGGTTAAAGCGATATTTTCACACATTTCTTTGTATATATAAAGAATCAATACAGGCTGAGGAAGTGAAGTTTGACCAGCTCGAAGTAATGGAGGTGTAGAATTAATTGGATGAGGCATATGAAATTTTTCATGAAATTTTATCTGATGTGTTCTTATATCATTTGGAAATACAGTCTCTATTCCACCATCTATATGGTCATCAGGGTCTAACTGTTTTATAGTATATACATTATGTGATTATTCTCTTCTTGAATGGTAATGAACCAAACCTATAGCCATTTTGTATGGGCACCAAATCTCTGCCTACAGTTTATATATATCTAACCAGCATACCATATTTGGACCTGCAGTAGCATAGTGGCGTCGTATAAGTTGTTTTACAGAAAGATGAAAAAAAAATAGATAGAATTTAAGAGATCAGGCCCTCAATATCAGATTGTCGAATGTTGTGTCACCTTGGGAAGCTTAAATTCATGAATTAATTTGTACTTATAGCCTACTTAATTTACCAACGCGGATATTTTGTGGAAATGAATATCTAGGCTATGTTCTCTGTTTCATTCAAGGATCTTTGTGTCTCAATAATGGCCACAAGGCATATGTTTAGAATGCATATCTTAGTGTAAATTACGTTGCAATACTGTTTAAAATTGGTGGGATGCTTTGTCCTCTGGAGTAACTGGCGAACATATTGCTCATGGTTATGGATATTTGTAGTCAAGGGACTTCCTAGCTGAAAGGAGAGCCAGCATGATGGGATCTTAAGATTGTGATTTGAGAGGTTGATACTATATTATTATTATTAAAATTTTTTTTTAAACACTGCTGCAACAAGAATATATTTTCTACAACTGCTGCATCAAGTTATATCTTTTCAAAATAAAGAACAGAGAAAACTGAATGTTGTCTATTTGAAGAGTACCCAGTGTTGTTATTTACTTGTTTGCAAGAAAGGAAGAAATAAAATAAATTGTATTTGTAACATGCCCAGTGCCCCATACATGCATTCTAATGCAGAATTTAGAACAATTTTAAGCATCAATTATATTCGTGAAAATGTAATTAGGAATGCAAATCATATAATCTATGATAAACTAAATCCATCTAAGTGGAAGAAAATCATAAACAAGAAGTAATTTTATATACAGAGAAATAATAATAATTGAAAACTCATGTTCAGAGAGGATGACAACCATAATTACTGGGGCTCATGTTGTGAAGTGCACCAGATGTAGACAACTGACTAAGGTGAGGTCATGCTGCAATATAGATTTTGCCACCACAAAAGTGTAAATATGCTGCCAAAGTTTGTAAAAAGGGTGCATTTAATAAAAAAGAAGCAAATATACCAAGTGATAAACAAGGAGTTTATCAAGAAGCTAACAAACAGAGAGTGCACAAGGGGTAGTGTACAGATGCTCACAGCAGTCTGGATAAAAAGATTTAAGGAAAAGGCTGGCCATTTCTGTGTATGAAAGGATTACTAGGTCTAAGAGTAAGAAAAATGCACTCATTGATGCAACATGCAACGAAGTGAAAAATACAAGGAATGGAAAAAGCATTGGGAGAGGATCCAGAAGACAGAGAGTGCAGACAGATGAAGAGCTTTGTCAGATTGACATTGAAGTTGGTCAGCATAAACAAGTCACAATGATAGAAACAAGAATAACTCGTGCAAAGTCAAATCTGCTACTTCAAATGAAGGCAAATAAAGAAAATACAAGAGTTAACTGCTTGCGTGATTTTCCAAGTGGAGAAAATATCCTGGCTGAAGCTGACTCAGACAATGAGTCATTCTTAACTTATAACCATATGGTGCAAAGAAAGAGGAAGAGGATGTCTGCAACAATGTACAGTGAAGGACTTGAGGAATCCTATTGCATGTCAGAAAAGTGTGTAGAGTCTGAACCACATAAAAAGTCAAAGGGAAACGATACAATAGAAAAGGAGTCTCGATGTCAAGTAATGACAAGAAGTGCTGTGAATAAGCAAAATGCTACTATAATGACGAAAGATGAGACAGTTTCTAGCTATAAAAAAAAACAAACTCTGATCTTCATGATGAAAATAAATAGGTGGAGTTGACAAATGAGGAGCAGCTAGAGTTCTCTGTTTCTCCGCAATCAAAAAAAAAAAATGAAATCATGCAAATTGAAGGATACTAAGGAAAATGCGAGCAGTGCTGATGGTTTAGTGAAACTCTCTGAAAGAAGTATGCAAAATGCTGAGAACCTACCAAGTTTTAAAGATTTACATTATTGGAGTAGAAACTTAAGAAAGAAGAAAAGCATTGCTGAAAAGGAGATGGTAAATCCTGTCCAAGTGTCTCATACGCTTTTGCATGCAAAAAATAGAGGAAAGTCTGAATGTTCTACAGAAACTTCCACACAATTCAAGGCGCATGCTGTGGCTTCAATTCCAATGAGAATGATAAGAAGCATGCAAAAAAAAAAGCTCGCCAAGTATGGGGGACTTGGAAGAAATGCAAATTGATGAGCAGTGTGTGGTTACTCATAAGAGAAAGAAAAAAACAAAGAGATCATTCAATGCCGACAAGAAATATCCTCAAGACTAAGAAATGCCCAAGTTCCTCAATTCTGGCTTGTATGAAGGAAATACGCATTAGAGGCAAATCACATCTAGAAGGAGACAAATTGAACATGAACTCTGATGAGGAAGCTATCTTGACTAGTTCTGGAAAATTAGATGGTAAGTACCAAAGCAAAAGTTGCTTAAAATGATGTTTCAGGTTTGTTTCTTGTCTTTTCTAGGAAGTTTGAAAATTTTGGTTTGAAGACATTGTCCAGATTGGTCATTGGAGTATAAATTTGAATTTCTAAGAAAACCGGTTTTCCTTCTTTTGTCTTTATTTGTTGAAAGCATTTTGCTTAATGATAGCCAAGAACATCCAATTTTTAATCTGAGAAATATATGATACACTTTTATCTTTCTTGATCAAGTTTTGACCTCTATATTTGTGGAAAGACTGGTTTTCTCAGGTTTTTTTTTTTAACAACAGAAAAATAACAATTGGTTTTTTCTGAAGGCTGGCCATGCAAAAGGCGCAAACTTTGTATTGCACTGCTTTAAGGAACTGTAGCTTCACGAATAAGATTTAGGATTGATATCCTCGAGAATTAAAAATATCTGCAATCATAGGATTGAAATCGTAACACTGAAAACTATAAATTCTCAAATAAACAGCTATGTGTAAGCTTATATAAACTTTTTCCACCGTAGTGAATCATTATTTTCTAGTTGATTGTGAGTGGCATTTGCCAGTCACCATAATCATAGTGATTAATTGCATGGAGTTGGATTGCATAAAACGAATTATCAACAATGTATTAACACTGCAAATGGCTGTGTCCTTGTCATGTACCTAGCATTTGGAACCAATTCATTAGTCGTCAATTGTCTTGGCAACCCAGTCCATTTTGCTAATGTCCCCTAGTGCATTATTCAATATAGGCACACAGGAAGTCGTCTAAAACATATGTACTGGTGTTTTAATATCCTAGATCTTTGAACCATACAATTATGGGTTGCGTATGTGATAACTTTCTTGACATTAGATGGCCCTACCTTATCAATGGACTAAAGAAATATTCATTCCCTTGTAAGATCCTCTTTTTGTGGTCAATCATAGTTTTGTAGTCTTTGTAAGTGGCGTTTGGCAGCCACTAACCACTAAGGTTCTTTGTTTGTGGAGTTGGCCCACATAAGCACACTTAGTAATGTAATTATGCACAAACATCTGTGTTCTTGTCATTTACCTGTCAATCCTTTCCATTTTACCTATCTTCAATCCAATGTATTTTGCCAAATGTCCTTCAGTGCATTATTCAATGCATGCACACATTTTGCTGTCCAAAAAATATGGCTGATTTGTTTTGATACCATGAACATTTTAACTATGCAATTGGCAGTTGGATTTGTGATAACCTGATTGATATTAGATGGCCCTTCCTTATCAGTGGCCTAAAATGGAGCAGGGACTAGGTGCTGAAGATACAACGATGTTCACAGGTGGATGGGTTGGGCCATCCATCAAAACTTTCATCACAGTAAAACATGATTCTACATTTCATGACAACTTTAAAGAGCACACAATCATTGCAAGGCAAGCATTCTATTTCTCCATATCAACTATGATCACACGAAGCCTCCCACAAGCAGGTGCTTTATACGTGGTTGGGCCATTATTACTAGCATGGCCTCATGCTCAAAATATTGGAAATGAGGTATATTCAATGGGATAGCACTTGTAAGGAAAACTGTGGTGATATCATTGCCCTCTCTACCCTGTATTTCAGTTATATCAATAAGTGAATTTGTCAAAATCCTCTGCTTAATAAATGAGCTTGCATATTATGGTGAAGGCACTGAAATGAATATAGATTTAGGATCTTGCAAACATTAATATAATATTTGAAGAACTGGCTGTGATATTTCCTAACTTGAGAAATGTTAACTACAGGCAAGCTATTTTCCTGGAAACTATTCCTGTTCACATCGACTGTAATGTTTGCCTGTCCTCTAGATGACACTGAGTAATATTAAACTGTGTGGAAAGGAATGCCCATCTAAAATTACCTGTCCATCTAAAAAAAATATCTTGATTGGGTGTACAGTATCATTGTCCTTTCTTCAAGGTACACATATATTTTGCATCACTAGTCTATGTAGCAAGCATCACCTCATCACCACAAAGGCCAATCTAGACCAATTGTATGGTTATCAATCAGAGATAATCATTTTTACCACTTCATGCCAAATATAAGCGTAAGTTACGCTGATTGTCAGAATGCCTTCATGGGAAATTATAAACTGCAAATTTTCCAGTTTTATATGATATCGTCTATTACCCAATTCAAGCCAATGCTGTGATGAATCCTTGAGTGGGTGTGATCTGGTATTTTGGAGTGAGTATAGATTGGTTACTAGAAGGGATTAGGGTAGGAGCATGGGAAATTGGCTAGCTGAATTTCATATATATGGGTTCTGTTTAGCTAAAATAGACTCTGACGAAGGTCGGGATATAAAAATATTATTATAGCTGCCCTGTTTTTTTTTTTTTTTGAATTGTAAGTTGGGCATTTCATTATCATAAATTAAAATGTTGTTCGAGATAAGGACGGGGTTTAGGATGGTTTCCTCTCTGATCTCTAGGGCACATCCTGGAACTTTTATCTTGTGTTAAACTGAAACGATGATCCATGCCCCATGCTAGTATGATATTGGGGGCTCATGGCCAAATTAGAATTTAGGTTGAAGCTTGAATCATGGAAAGCTTGAGGAATTATTTTTAAAGAAGCATTGTAGAAATGTGCATGTTGGCCCAAAAGTTTACAACTTTGACACTAAAGATGGTCCAAAAAATAATAATTATAATCAAGTGTAACGTCCTCTATTTAGATGAGGAAAAGTGAAACTTCATTTCCTGCACAACAGGAACAGCCAAATACATGAACGTCATAAACGCTGTCTTAACGCTTCTTCAACACTGCCCTCTGCACATCTGTGTTGGGATCTGAACCCGGGTCATTGCAGGGAAAACAATATGCATCCCCACAGAAGTGCATTGAATGCTGTATAGGTCAGGATATCCACTGTTGGATATACACCGGGATACACAATATTTATATTTTTCCTTAAAACAGATTGATTATCCTCTTTGCAAAGCAAATTATTCGATCATTAGTTCCACTTGACCATGGTACTCAAATTGCTCATGTTAGATTCTATTTACTAATGGCAGAGCCCTATTTGTGTCAACCTAACATTTGTAGGCTCAATTATGATGGTGGTTGTGTTCAGCTTATTTATGAAAATTTGGTTTCTAGTATCTAGAATGTAGGTATGGCTGAAACATTGAACAATCCCCATCCTCATTTGATGAGACTATATGATGAACAATTTGATTTCTAAGGAACGTGAAACATCAGCAATATAAGCCTGGTTCACCAACTATCTTTCCATTTCAACAGTCTCATTTCTTATGAACTATAACATAAGTGCCACTAGAGTTGAACTCAAAGATTTACCATTTGCAGGTCTTATGGCTATAAAAGTGAGGTTCACCAATCGCTACAGATTGGATTATGACGTTAGATAGGATAAGATAAAACAGAGTAGAATTAAAACCATTGCATGCCCTGTGATGGAATACCATGCCCAACACATCATTAACTGTCATTGAACACAGAGCTTGTATACTTGTCCACTGCCATAGGCTTCAGCTGGATTTCTTACACGCGTAAGAGTACCAGATATACGAGCAGGGACAGAATATGTGTATATAAGAACAGCTGCACAGTCTTTTAGTGTGAGCATAGGTCAAAGAGCAGTCAATGGCCATATTCTGTCCCTGTTTATTTCTTTTTCAGCGAAGATTTTCTTTTCAATTCAAAATCCAAATCGTTTAAAGTTATGCATCCAATCAAAACTGGCTACACAACGAGTTTTATTAGGTTTTGAAAATATGTTATTTTAGCAACCTCAATCACTCGTCATACTTTGCTCTAGTTTCTGGATCAGACAGTATAATGTAAGCATCGTGAATTTTAACGAACTCCTCTGTATTCTTGGCCAATTCCCCCTTCATAGCTATATCTGGATGCCAAATCGTAGCCGACCTCCGGTATGCATCCTTTATATGTTTTTGAATGGCATCCCGTGGAAGCCCTAAAAAGTTGCAGAGTGTTCAATTCTGCAATCCGCCATTGGTCACAAAACGTTTGTCCTCGGCCTGTTCGCAAGCAGTGGCCCGTGCCATGCATCTACCAGAATTTGGAATAACCTTCACAGATCTCGGAATTATAAGATTAAACATAAAATGCAGAGCCCCACTACGACTCAAATCCTTTCCAGCACAGACCCTAAGTTGGGGTTCCAATGCCAATCTACCGCACAATTCACTTCTAGCATGCAGCATCATGGAGTAACTTGCCCTCAAGACCAGAGACTTGCCACGGTTCAAGTATTTTCCATCCCTAAACCTAAGCTGGGATTCCAGTGCCAACCTACCGCACAATTCGTTTCTGACACTCGGGAGGACAGAAGATCTAGCCATTTAGACTATAACCCTAAAAACCCTAGCAACCCTTAGGGTTTCAGCCCACCAAACCCTAAGGGTTTGAACGGAAACAGAAAAACGAACAACGCTTACCCAAATCGCAGATAAGTGAATTTCAAAGGCCATAGAGGTCAAAGACCATTGAGGTCTGGCTTGGTACATCCCCTTTAGACATCATAATTTAAACTCCACAACAGGCACCTGGCCCCGTTAACAAAACAAAATAAAATAACATATTATTATAAAAAATTGAAATTGGTAGAGATATCATAGAACATTCTGCTTCCAAACTCGGCCTCTGTTTGGTTTTGCAGGTAGGAGTGGACCTCACAAATATGCAGGTGGTCATATTCTTCCATGGGCTTCCATGGCCCCAGCTACTCCCGGATTTTTTCCAATCTCAAGCTAATCTTGTCCACATGAGGTTCGGTGGTTTGATCAGCCGGATGAGGAAGACAGCACAGTCAATTTCCGTCTTCTAGAATCCTAAGGTTTGATCCCGTGCCATCTAAAAGAGCGGGGAACTCGTTTCTACTCAGAACTCGTTCTTTGGTCTTGGAGACATCCTGTATCAGACACTCGGTCCGCAACTTCCCGAAATTTCAATACCCGTTATTGAATTGTTTAGGCTAAAGCGTCGTATGGTGAGGGATTGGTAGCATGACTATATGACTCATATGCTATTCGAAAGCAGTTGGCCGAGCTTAATCACAGGTTTCTCATTTTACAGATGGTGAACAAGTATGGGGCTCAACTATGTATGCAAGGTTGTTAATTAGCAGGAAAATTATGGTTTTTAGTGGGCTTGGGTCCAGATTTTGAACCAAAGCTCTGATACCATGTGTAAGAACCCGATTCTTATTATTAGAGCCTCAATCTATTATACACTAACAGATCTATTTTACTGTTGATTTGCAAGTAATAAAAGGAGCTTGCTGACCTTCTCACAAAGTTTTAAACATTTAACATCTTATCATTTTATCATAGCAACATAAATTAAGATGAGAATTCCATTGATATCAACTTAACAAGAGTAGTTCATGGAAAAATACATGTTCCGGCGGTTGATGATGATACCTTTGTCGTATAGCTCCAGCTGAATGCTCCTTCTCACCGACCCAACCGGATTTACCACCCAGCCAACTAGGAAACAATTCCTAGCCCAAGAAACCTCCACAGGTTCCCTAGCCCTCCGTGCCCAAGTCCAACCAAATATAGTGTGTCCTCAAGAAGAATGTGCAAAACCAGATAACAATACTTTCCTCCTCTCAAACCCAAGAAACCTCCATAGGTTTCCAAGGTCTCCCCAAAATCATAACAAGTCCAAACAATCACAACCAACCCCCACAATCATGAGCAAAACCTCCCAAAAACTCCCCCCCTTCTCTCTTATCCCTTCCCTTTTTATACCCTCCTTCCCTTCTCCATCTCAACCACCTTTCATTAATGTCATTCACTCCTCACCCATCCCTATGGTTGATTTCTCTTCTCCCAATTAAGCTAGGAGTACATTTGGAAATGTGAAATTTAATTACATGGAGAGGGCCATGCCTTCTCCTTAATAAATGTGAGGGTACATGGGGTTGTGTGAAATGAATATATATATATATATAATGAGTTGGAGAGGACTATGTCTTCTCCCAAGAAAATGTGAGGGTACATTGGGTAATGTGAAATGTTATTACATGGAGAGGACCATGTTTACTCCTTAATAAATGTGAAGGTACATTGGGTAATGTGAAATGTAATTACATGGAGAGGACCATGTCTTCTCCTTAATAAATGTGAAGGTACATTGGGTAATGTGAAATGTAATTACATGGAGAGGACCATGTCTTCTCCTTAATAAATGTGAGGGTACATTGGGTAATGTGAAATGAATACATACATTTTGAAATAATGGAAGGAGACCAAATTCTACCAAATATTCAAATTGAGAAGGTAAGTGGAGAATTTAAATAATGGAAATCATGAATTTTATATTAGACCTATATTTCTCAATATTTTCAGATAATGTAAACATTAACAAAATTTGTAGGATAAGATTTAAGTGGGGCATTACATACACCCTCCTTCAGAAAACTTCGTCCCGAAGTTAGAATGAAAAGAGGCAAGGAGTTTAAAGCATAGCAACCGGAGAGAGTTATAGCAATGAAATTGGATAAGTACGACAATGACATTTCTTCCCATCAAGAGTCTCCAACTGATCTATATCCTCCTATCCACCCTGGCCTACTTTTGTTCCCACCCTATCCATCCTCTGCTGCTTTATCAGTGGCAACGACCATACTAACCACTGATAAAACCATCATGGTGGGAGTGTCGAATACATCGACCTAACTTTCCCCAGCAGGCAACTGGAAATCGTCATCACACGTCTAGGGGGAGCGTTCAGTTGTCCTCCCCACGATTCCAGGTTTCGGAGGATACACGGTGGGAAACACCTCCACCCCTCCTTCACAACACGGACCACACTACAGAGCTGGTTGGACTTGTCATCGAATAATCCAGTCAGGTCTTCTTGCCACCTGTCATTTGCATTTTACTCGTGTCATAAGAGTTCATATCAAGTAGATACCAAATGTAATATATCAATGTGCATTATACCTTCCCCATGAGATGTCTCAACCTTCCCTCAGTGGAAGAGTAGCTCTCGGCTATCTTATAATTCTTTCTCCCTGTAGGTTAGCTCTCATTCATGCATTTATATAACAACAAGACGTATAATCATCACATTATTAAGTCTAGTATCCATAGGTCACTTTGTAGTTCATACTGGAAGAAATCATAATTTCACTACGTCATTCATTAGATAAATCATATCCACTTAAGCCATACATGAAACGACAATAGCTCTGATAAGTCATGTACTAGATAAATCATCACCAAGTAAGTCATACATCGAATGTTTCCATCATCAAAATCACACCTAAGTAGTTTCACATGTTCAACCAAATGCATCAATATTGCACAATGTTCATAAATAAATAATACGGAACTGCAACATAAAACCTTAACATAGATAGTTGTCTACGTCAAAATGGGCACCATAAATTCTCATGTGACATCTTTGTGGAACCCCTCAATAACAATTAGAGTTGAAACAAATTCAACTGTCTGTCATGGAAAATAACATTTGAACCTAGATATGCTATAACGTGGTACCAAAACCAAAATAATGGCAAGCAACGGATTAGTGCACTATCAATTCCACTAGCAGGTGCTAGTTTAAGTTTCATGCATATAACTTCTTCAATACTTTAGTGAATATAAAAGTCCCACTCTTCCAATTTGTTCGTTTTTCCTCTTCCAAACCAATTAGTTAATAAAAGACTCAAAACATCAGAATATCATGATTTTTATACTTTAATTTTTTTTTATTATAAATTGAGAGAAATGTCATCTAAATATCAAGGTTCGAATTTATTATATTTTTAATCATTGTCGAATTAGAATTGAATTGACTTTATTTTATTGAGCATGAGACTATGAGGGTTTTAAAACCTTTTTCCTTCTACTAATTTTGGTGGTGAAAGATTCCACCCTAGT
>APFE031022978.1:0-13458 GCA_000404065.3 Pinus taeda | reverse complement strand
ATATTGAAGTATGCTAAAAAAATATACATATTAATAAAAAAAGAATGTTTTAATGTAATGCACATGTAATGTAAAATATTTTATAAATTATTTTAAGAAATTATGTATATGTCATATAAGGCTATTGAAAAAAATAAGTTTTATGGTTAAAAATTTGATGCGGTTTTAGATTTTTTTAGTATATGTTTTTTTTTGTCAAAATCCAACAAAGATGTATTGGACATACATTTGCTGGACTTATAAGTTCAGTTATGTAATTTCTATAGCATTCAAAAATACAATTTAAACAATGAAAAAATACACTATTTGTTGCACTAAATAAATTTTGTATGATAATTTTTTTCACTTTTTCAGCTTATGTCAAATCCATATTTAAAATAAATTATAAATAATGTAAATATATATCAATGCATAACAAATATTAAAATATTAAAATACTTATTTTGTAACTTCAATTGAAATACATACTTAAGTAAATATTTTAATGCATTTTTAATGCTTATTATGAATGGATGGCTACTGGTATCTAGGAACCATTTGATTTATACTATGTAACTTGATTCCAAAACTCTTTATAGAAAATAATACCGATTCATTTGTTGAATTGTATATTACATGCAGGTATTGCTGTGCTTGGCGTTATGCTCATCAGCACAATCTTTCTCACGCTCGTAATGCTTATGATATGGCAAACGAATCTGATTTTGGTTGCACTTTTTCTCGTTGGGATTGGATCAGTGGAGTTGATATACTACTCAGCAGCTCTTTATAAGTTTCCCCAAGGAGGATACCTACCCTTAGTTTTAGCAGCAGTTTTGTTATTTGTTATGTATGTGTGGCATTATGCGCACATAAGGAAATATACTTATGACATGGAGCACAAGGTGTCGGACGAAAGCATTCAGAGTTTATTCACAGACTTGAATGTGAACAGAGTTCCCGGAATTGGGCTTCTATTCTCGGAACTGTCACAGGGAGTTCCACCCATATTCTCTCATTTTATCACAAATCTACCGTCCATCCATTCCATCGTTGTATTTGTTTCTGTAAAGTATTTGCCCGTCAGCAGAGTCCCAGTTGAAGAACGTTTTCGCTTCCGACAAGTAAGCTTAAGGGAATACAAAATGTATCGATGTGTTGCATTGTACGGCTACCGAGACATAAGGATTGGGAATGTGGAATTCGAAAACGACTTATTAGATTCCTTGAAACAATTTATACTCCACCCCACCGAGTTGAAGCCGCAGCAGGAGGTTGATTTCTTAGGAAGAGCGAGAGAATCAGGTGTGGTATATGTGATGGGAGACAGCCAGGTGACTGCGAGGAGGGATTCCTCATTGTTTACGAAATTTGTGGTTAACTATGCATATCTCATTCTGAAGAGGAACTGCAGGCAAGAAACGACTTCTCTCGATATTCCCAATAGAAGTATATTGCAAGTTACCATGAACTACGAGATTTGATTTCAAGCAAATTTACGATTTGAACCCTTTTAATATTTTAGTGAAGCTCAACATGACTGTCTAGTATTGCTTTTTACCAAATTTAGGATTGGGACACGTTTAATATTTTAGTGAAGCTCAGCATGACTGTAATATTAATTTATACCAAATTTAGGATTGGAACCCCTTTAATATTTAAGTGAAGATCAATGTCTAAGAAGTGTGGGGGACTCACGGAACTGATTTCCAATCTCCAATTTCGTTAAGTTATATCTATAATGTTTGTCTTACTGCAACACCAAGTGCATTTTTAAGATAATATTTTTTTTAAGACAATAGATCTTTTGTTTTAAAAAATCACTAAGTTTTAGTTATTTTAAAGTAAAATTTAGTATCACTTTTCATTTTAATATTTATTTTAGTTATTTTAAAGTAAAATTTAGTATCAATTAAATCGTCTTAGATATAAAATTAAAAAAATTATAATACAAACATATTTTAAGATTTAAAATTTTATATTAACAAAAACTGTTTAAACCAAAATTATATTTCTCCTAAAAACTTAAATATTCTCAAAATTAGGATATTCTCCTAAAAACTTGTCAACATAGGTTACACTTCTTTTTTCCCTTGTAAAGGAAATTGTTATTTGTTCTCTGATTCCAAATATATTTCATATCAATGCCTCTTATTCGAACTACAATGCACATAATCACTCTCATATACAACATAAATTATTTTCATGTAATTTTTTGTCCTAGTAGTACATGAAAATATATTTGGGGAAGAAGGTTAGTATTTCAATATGAAATGTTTGAAGTTAAATATTTATGTAGAACAAAACTTACTTCAATGAAGATTGACCCACCACATTTTTTTTCTCTCATGGCTTTTATCTCTTTAGGAACATCTTTTCTACTCAAATTTTAACTTTATTAATGCATATTTGTGTGTAGATAAAAAAAAAAAAAAAATGTTCTACACTTGGTAGCTTACCTTGCTCCATGTTTCTTTCTTTCAAAACAATTTCTTTTTTATTGCATATGTATTTCATAGTCAACCATCTTATTCAAACTACATTTCTCTTATTTTTTTATGTTTTAATCAAGTCTATCTTTCCAAGTAGCTTTTTTTGTCATCAAGTGCAAATATATCTTTGGAATAGGATTTTCATTTTTATTTTGAATTCCTATTGATCACATAGATTTGTTCTGTTGAATTTCTTGTTGGTACATGTATTTCCTACATATTTGTTCACCTTATTCATGTCTAACTTGTTGAAATTTGATGACTAAAATGTTTCATGCAATCCCAATGTGGTTTTAATTTCAAGTTATTACTCCCATTCAGTTAAATGCCCTTTCTGATAAACATACATTCAATGTATAAAATTCTGGAAATGATTTTTTTAGATTAAAACATATGGAAATGTCAACACATGCTGAAAATAAATATGAGCATAAACAAGACAACAACACACATCAAAATACACACAAATTTTTGGCCAACTTAGACCCAGGCAAAACCCCTTCAATCTTCTGTAGGAAAAACCTGTTAGAGAGATCTTCAAATTCATTTATCTTTCAAGTTCAAGAAAATTATATTTGTAGACAAAAAAAAAAAAAATACAACTTATCTCTTCAACCCAAAACTCCCTGAAAACGTTACCCACTTTGCCTTGATTTTTGTGCCCACTTGAAGCTGAAAATATGTATTGTACATATATGCATATATGGACTATACTGTACGGATTTAAAAAAAAATCAAAAAATTCTCTCGAATAGCGTGTAGCTCATAGCGTTACATGATGTTCACACTGTACCTTATTCTATCTTCTATGCCTTGATTTCCATGCCCATAGTTCCCTAGAAATCACTCCTTCAGCGTGCTGTAGAAAGTTTCTCCTTCATAACTTTTCTATAGCTCTCAACCTCCTTTCTCAAATTTACTCATGAAGAATGAATGCAGTCTCTCTTTTATTTTCTCCCTTTTGTTTCCCTAAATGACTTTTGGAAAGTCATAAAATCTGATGGCTTAGATTCATTTAGATCAAGGGATGAGAATAAATGTGCATTTAATTCTCACTTTCTATTTTTTAACTCACCCATTAAATAAAGTACCCTCATTGTACTTTATGTCTAAGTCACTTTTCACTTTATAATTTGGCATTGAATTTACCATTTATAAAACTACTTTCACTTTATAAAGCCACACTTAGGAAAATACTTATTTTGGACACTTTTCCCTGGGTAGAGACTAACCCATGGGAAACCACTTGTCCAAGGTACATTAAAAATCAAATCACCTTCTTACCAAGGAAATTATTTCTCACCACACCCATCTTCTCCCTAAAATGGACATGCTTTCCTCTTGGGAAGGACTTCGTGAGAACAAAGGCCACCTGCTCATCTGTTGATATATACTCCAACTTCACTGCCCCCTTTTGAACATAGTCCCTAATAAAATGATATATTTTGTGAATGTGTTTGGACCTATAATAAGACACTATATTCTCCGTGAGATTAATCGAACTCTGATTAGCACAGTGAATAACCGTCGGTAGCGACTCCCAATAAAATAGGCCATACAACTTGCAAATCCAAATGAACTCACAAATACACCCATATACTCAGCCTCAGAAAACCCCAAAGCAACCGAATTTTTCTTTCAATTGAACCATGACACAATTACTAAACCCAATCCGAGCAAACACCCTGAAGTGTTTTTCTATACTCAACCCCACCAAGTTGGAGTCGCAACAGGAGATTGATTTCTTAGAAAGAGCGAGAGAATCAGACATGGTATATTTGATGGGAGATATCCAGGTGACTGTGAGGAGGGGTTCGTCATTGTTTATGAAATTTGTGGTTAACTGTGCTTATCTCATTGTGAAGAGGAACTGCATGCAAGGAACTACTTCTCTTGATATTCCCAATAGAAGTATATTGCAAGTTACCATGAACTACGAGATTTTATTTGTAGGATATTTAGGATTTGAACTCCTTTAATATTTTAGCGAAGCTCAATATGATTGTCTAGTATTATTTTTACCAAATTTAGGATTGGGACCCGTTTAATATTTTAGTTAACCTCAGCATGACTGTAATATTAATTTATACCAAATGTAGGATTGGAACCCCTTTAATATTTGAGTGAAGATCAGCATGAATGTGTAAAAGTGTGGGGGACTCATGGAACTGATTTCCAATCTCCAATTTCGTTAAGTTATATCTGTAATGTTTGTATTACTACAACACCAAGTGCATTTTTAAGATAATTTTTTTATTTTAAAAAATCACTTTTTTATTTTAGTTATTTTACAATATGAATTAAATTGTTTTAAATATAAAATTTAAGACAAAAACAGTTTGAGAGAAAACAATATTTTAAGATAAAACTTTATATTTAAGGTAAAAACCGTTTAAAACAAAATTATTATATTCTCCTAAAAAGATAAAGTATTCTCAAAATTAGCATATTCTCCTAAAAACATGTCAACATATGGTACACTTATTTTTTCCCTTGTTAAAGGAAATTGTTATTTGTTCTCTAATTCCATATCTATTTCATATCAATGCCTCTTATTCAAACTACAATGCACATAATCACTCTCATATACAAAATAAATTATTTTCATGTAATTTCATGCCAATATATTTGGGGAAGAAGGTTAGTATTTCAACATGAAATGTTTGAAGTTAAATATTTATGTAGAAAAAAACTTACTTCAATGAGGATTGACCCACCACATTTTTTTTCTCTCATGACTTTTATCTCTTTACGAACATCTTTTCTACTCAAATTTTAACTTTATTAATGCATATTTGTGCCTGGATAAAAAAAATATTCTGTTGTACACTTGGTAGCTTACCTTGCTGTGTGTTTCTTTCTTTCAAAGCAATTTGATTTTGATTTTCTGATTGCATATGTATTTCATAGCCAACTCTCTTATTCAAACTACAGTGCACTTAATTTTTTGTTTGTTTTAATAAGGTCTATCTTTCCATGTAGCTTTTTTTTGTCATCAAATGCAAATATATCTTTGGAATAGGATTTTCATTTTTATTTTGAATTCCTATTTATCACATAGATTCGTTGTGTTGAACTTCTTGTTAGTGTATGTATTTCCTACACATTTGTTCACCTTATTCATTTCTAACTTGTTGAAATTTGATGACTAAAATGCCTCCTGCAATCCCAACGTGATTTTAATTTCACCTTATCACTCTCATTCAGTTAAATGCCCTTTCTGATAAACATACAATCAACGTATAGAATTTTGGAAATGATTTTTTCATATTAAGACATATGGAACTGTAAACACATGCTGAAAATAAATATGGACATAAAAAAAACAACAACACACATAAAAATACACACAAATTTTTACTCAACTTAGACCTACGAAAAACCCCTTCAATCTTCTTCAGGAAAAACCTGTTAGAGTGCTCTTCAAATTTATTTATCTTTCAAGTTCAAGAAAAGTATATTTGCAAACAAAACAAAATAGAAAAATACAACTTATCTCTTCAACCCAAAACTCCTTGAAAACCTTACCCACTTTGCCTTGATTTCCGTGACCACTTGAAGTTGAAAATATGTATTGTACATATATGAATGTATGGATTTTACTGTACAGATTCCATACAAACTGTATGGATTTAAAAAAAAAAATTCTCAGAAAATTCTCTCGAATAGCGTGCAACTCACAGCGTTAAACGATGTTCACACTGTACCTTATTCTATCTTCTATGACTTGATTTCCATGCCCATAGCTACCCAGAAATCACTCCTTCAGCTTGCTTCAAAAAATTTCTCCTTCATAACTTTTCTATAGCTCTCAACCTCCTTTCTCAAATTTACACATGAAGAATAAATCCAGTCTCTCTTTTATTTTCCCCCTTTTGTTTCCCTAAATGACTTTTGGGAAATCATAAGATCTAATGGCTCAGATTCATTTAGACCAAGGAAGGAGAATAAATGTACATTTAATTCTCACTTTCTATTTTTTAACATACCCATTAAATAAAGTACCCTCATTGTACTTTACGTCTAAAGTCACTTTTCAGTTTATAATTTAACATTGACTTTACCACTTGTAAAGTTGCTTTCATTTTATAAAGCCACACTTAGGTCCCTAGGTAGAGACTAACCCATGGGAAACCACTTGTCCAAGGTACATTAAAAATCAACTCACCTTCTTACCAAGGAGATTATTTCTCACCACACCCATCTTGTCCTAAAATGGACATGCTTGCCCTTGATATATACTCCAACTTCATTACCCCCTTTTGAACATAGTACCTAATGAAATGATATATTATGTCAATGTGTTTAGACCTGTAATAAGACATTGGATTCTCTGTGATTTTAATTCAACTCTGATTATCATAGTGAATAACAGTTGGTCTTGAATCCTAATAAAATAGTCCGTACAACAAATTGTGAATCTAAATGAACTCATAAATAGCCTCTCTAGCACCCATATACTCAGCCTCAGAAGACCTCAAAGCAATTGACTTTTTCTTTCGACTAAACCATGACACAAATACCAAACCCAATCTGAGCAAACACCCTAAAGTGTTTTTCTATTAGAAGCACATCCTGCCTAATCTACATATATGTAACCTACCAACCTCACTCCATCTCCCTGCTTAATGTCTAGACCATAATCAACAATCCCCTGCATGTAGTGAAGAATGTGCTTTGTAGCTACCCAATGCACCTTCTTGGGATCAACCATGAACTGACTAAGTGTGTTCACTGCAAAGCATATATCTAGCCTAGTGTTGACTAGATATATCAAGGACGCAATAATTTTCCTAAACAATGTGAGCTCCATGAAACTAGAATTTGAAGCATGAAGTTTCTTCTAGTTGGTGATCATAAGTGTAGACATGGGTCTACAGTCTGCCATGTGAAATATGCTCAACACATCAACAACATACTGCCCCTACCCCAAAAGGATATGCACCTACTCTTACCACACCTCGAGCCCCAAAAAATAATGCATCGGCCCAATGTACTTCATTTCAAACTCCATCACAAGATCCTCCTTGCAATCACTAATTAGTCTCTCTGCCCCAGCAATGAATAAGTGATTAAAATACAACACAAGAATGAGAGGATCATCACCTACAACAATGTAGTATATGTTCGAATCTACATCACTCTTCGTGAAACCCATATGTTGCAATTAAATAGCAATCCTTAAATACCAAGCTACCAGAGCTTGCTTAAGTCTGTAGATTACTCGCCTCAACCGACATACATGTTTCTCCCACCCAAGTACATAAAAGCCTTATGACTGCTCAACATACACCTCCTCCTCTATAACTCCGTTCAGAAATGTGGTCTTCACATTCATTTGATGTATATGCCAACCCATTTCTGTAGCAGTAGAAATAAGGGACCGGATAGAAGTGTACCGAGCTATGGGAGTGAAGGTCTCATCATAGTCAACTCCCTCTATCTATGAGAACCCTCTAGCGACAAACCTCACCTTGAACTTCTTAATGGTGTCATCCACAACATGCTTGATCTTATAGAGCCACCTAGAAGTCACAACTGACCTGCCATCAGACCTCGGAAGCACTTCCCATACATTGTTCTTAATGATAGAGGCATACTCATCCACCATATTCTCTCTCAATACCTCCTGGCTAGAATCCTCCTCATAGCTAGTAGGCTCAGACTCAACAATGTTGTTAGCCTTAGCTAGATAACTCCAAAATCATTGAGGTGGCACACTCTCCCTGTTCGCCCTCTTTAGATGACCAATGGGCTCCACTTCCTTCAAGGTGTCTCGAAGCCACATGGGCCTCCTCTTCCCTAAAGAAGCTTCCCCATAGGGAGCCTAATCCTCTGCCACCTAGTCTGGTGAATTTGAATGTCTGCCAACTGATCCTGGCATGCATGTACCAACACTTGTCCTCGAAGAACCTATACTAGCACTTGTGCCTGTGTCGGTTTAAGTGCCATGTGAACTCTGTAGCAATGGAATCCCTAAATATATTCTCGGTGAGCTCGCCACTGGTACCTCAGATGTCAATGACACTGAAGTACCTCCTGTACTAGTTGATCCAGAACCCTAAAATCCTACTCCCTGTATCTGACCTCCTTGTTGAGGAGAAGTATGTGAATTTCTCTCATCATACTCCCATGATCTTCTGTAGGCCATCTCCTCCTCTAACTTCACATCCCTCCTAATCATCACTCTCCATTTAAAAGGAATGAAGATCTAATAGGCCTTCAAAGTCTCTCTATAAACCATAAAGATACCCTTCTCTCGTATGGGTTCCAACTTCATTCTCTGCTTCTTGGGGATATAAGAATATGTGAGACATCCAAAGATACGAAGATGTCCCACACGAGTCTTCTCTCTAGTGAAAGCCTCCTGCAGAGTCATATTCCCCAATACTCTATGAGGACTTATGTTCTAAAGATAAATAATAGTATTGCAAGCCTCAACCCCCGAAAACAAAGGCAACCCCTGATCATGAATCATCGCTTTAGTAGCCCCAAAAATAACTCAGTTATTCCTTTTAGACACCCCATTTTGTTGGACGTTGTAAGCTACCTTGAACTCTCTCGTGATGCCCTCCTATGCATAGAGGTCAAAAAAACCACAATCAATGTACTCACCAACATTGCCTAACCTCAAGACTTGAATCTTCCTACTTGTCTTCTTTTGCACAAGAGCTTTGAAATCTTTAAAGCAACTGAAGACCTCACCCTTGGTATTCATGAAATATATCCAAGTCCTCATAAAGTATTCATGAATGAATATAAAATAATACTCATAATCACCCAAAGACACATGAGACATACGACCACTAACATTAGTATGAATCATGTCTAGTATACCTGTAGATCTGTTGTTGCTCCCTCGGAATGGTAACTTGGTGTACTTGCCCAAAGCACACCCTTTGTAGAGCTCATAATGTTTCACACTAAAATTAGGAATTCCAGTAGTGATCTCCCTCGATACTCTCAAAGCTCCATGATGCATATGCTCCATCTTTTGGTGCCATAAGTCACATAAGTCTCTACTGCTGGAGGTACTAGTGTGAGTGCTACCAGATGTGCCACTCACCAATACTCCTATCAACTGAAAATTGAACCTATATAGTTTCCCATAGCAAGTTCATCTACAACAATAGGAGGTATAATCACTTTTCACACTATGTCTAAAATTTCTACCTCTTCAAACACTATCTGAATTTTTTCTTTCCAAATGGAATAGTTGGATATCCCGTCCATTCTGTCCTCTATCCTTAAGAACATGACCATGAATGTTGTCCAGAATTTACAAAACAAAGAAAATGGAGAAATGAAATTTCCAACACACCTTGTTGTCCCAAAAGTTTAGTTCATGTGAAATTTCACCTTGTTGTCCCAAAATATTAGTTTTGACAGTTGTCCAAAAATTTAGTTTGTTGTCCCAAACTATTTTGTGTTGTTCAAAGTGCAATTTTTAGCTTGTACCTTTGATACCATGTTGAAATTTGATGACTAAAATATTTCCTGCAATCCCAACCCAGTTTTAATTCATCTTATCACTCCCATTCAGTTAAATGCCCTTTCCCATAAACATACATTCAACATATAGAATTCTGGAAATGAAATTTTCAGATTAAAACACATGGGACTGTCAACACATGCGGAAAATGAATATGGACATAAATAGACCAAGAACACACATAAAAATACATAGATTTTTGGTCAACTTAGACCCAGGCAAAATCCATTAAATCTTCTCATGTTAAAACCTATTAGATAGCTCTTCAAATTTATTTATATTTCAAGTTTAGGAAAAATACATTTCTAGACAAAACAAAACTATACATATTTTTGTACCGTTGTACGTATTGTATGGTTTTTTTTCAAAAAAAATTCTCAAAAACTTCTCTCGAACGGTGTGCATCTCACAACATTAATTTATTTTCATATTGTACCTTCTTTTGTCTTCTATGCATTGATTTCCATGCCCAACCTTGCCTAGAAATCACTCCTTCATCTTGCCACAACAAATTTCTCCTTCAGAACCTTTCTCTAGCTCTCAACCTTCTTTCTCCAATTTTCTCATGAAGAATGAAAGAATACTCTCTTTTCTTTCCCCCCTTTTGTTTCCCTAAATGATTTTTGGGAAACCCTAAAATATAATGGCTCAGATTCATTTAGATCAAGGAATGAGAATAAATGTGAATTTAATTCTCACTTTCTATATTTTAACTCACCCATTAAATAAAGTACCCACATTTTACTTTATGTCTAAAGTCACTTTTCACTTTATAATTTAACATTGACTTTACTGCTTATAAAGTCACTTTCACTTTATAAATTCACACTTAGGGAAATAATTATTTTGGACACTTTTCCCTAGGTAGAGACTAACCCATGGGAAACCACTTATCCAAGGTACATTAAAAATTAACATAACTTTGGTTGTATATAGAAATATTATTTTGAACACGTGTTACCATACCTTGAAATTTCTTTTCTTTGTCAAAGGACATTGTTGTGTGTTTTTTGACTGCATATATTTTTTACTATGAATCCTGACATTCAAATGAAAATCCACCTACTTTTTCTGCTTTTCAACAAAATATATTTCATGGAAATGTATTTTCTTGTGATTCATGCAACAATATTTCTTTTAGAATATTGTAATTAAAAAATATGTGTTGTCTGACTGCATATATTTTTGGCTATGAACCATGACATTGAAACGACAATGCACCTAATTCTTCTGCTTCTCAAGAAGCAAGAAATCTTCAACTGAAAGCCCCACTGATCTTCAAAATATTCTAACAATGAGCCGTAATTGCATAATTATGTTCAAAATAGATTCAAACATCGAAAACATCTACTTCTCTATATCTCCGAAAGTTCTTGGATAATCATCCCAAAGTATTTCAAACTCCAAAATATCTCCCACCTATTAGTGATTATGATCATTCTATTCACTTGATTCCAAGAAGTGTTCCTCCAAACACGAGGCCTTACAATTAACGCTATGCCCAAAAGAGTGAAATTGAACGTATGATTGCAAAAGAGCTAGAGGTTTGAATAATTCAACATTGTCAAAGTTGTTTCCGTACTCCGATAGTATTGGTGAACAAGAAGGATCAATCATGGTATATGTTCCCGAATTATATGGAGGTCAACAATCTAACCATTAAAGATAAATTTCCCATTCCTCTCATTAATGAATTGTTGGATGAATTACATGGAGCAATTTACTTCACCAAGATGGACCTTCATTTACGATATCATCAAATTAGAATGAAGACTAAAGACATTTAGAAAACAACATTCAAAACTCATAAAGGTCATTACGAATTTTTAGTCATGCCTTTTTTTCATTACTAATGCACTTTCCACATTTCAAGGTTTGATGAATTCCATTTTCGAACAATTCCTTAGAAATTTTTTGTTAGTATTTTTTGATGATATACTAATCTACAATAAGTCTTCGAAGGATCATATCAACATGATGTCATGGTGCTTAACCTATTGGAGAAGAATCAACTACCTATAATTTCTTTCAAATGTTTCTTTGAAGTACAAGAGGTGGAATATTTGGGTTATATCATATCTTATGAGTTTGCTAAGGTACACCCTAACAAAATTAAAGCCATTAAGGAATGGAAAATCCCACAACCTTAAATCATCTTCAAGGATTTTTCGTGTTGACAAGGTATTAAATTGCAAGTTTTTTTATGGGAGAATAACAATTTCTATAACAACTTTACTAAACAAGGATGCATTTCATTGGAATTCAAAAGAAACTAAGGCCTTTGAGCATATTAAAGCGGCAATGTGCCAACAATCTTTCTCAACTACACTAGACATCACAAAATCCTTTATTGTGGAATGTGATGCCTCAGGAAATGGAATTGGTGCTATTTTAATGCAAGAAGGTACAATCATTACTTTTGAAAGTCACCCAATCAAGGGAAGATATTTACACAAACCTATTTATGAGAAGGAAATGTTGGAAATACTACATGAAATAAATCAATTGTGACCTTAGCTAATGGGAAGACACTTCAAGGTAAAAACAAACCATGACAGTCTTAAACATATTTTGGAACAGATAGTATCTTCATAAATAAAAACAAAAATGGGTCACAAAGATCTTGGGTTATGACTTTCAAATAATCTACAAAAACGAGAAGAAAAATATTGTTGCAGGTGCACTTTCAAGTCTAAAGGATGAGGATTTGGAAGCATTTCTTTGTGCCATTTCTATTATTCAACTTGATTGCATAATTGAAGCAAGTGATAAATGGAAGAATGATGAAGGGGTGTGGAAACTCATTCAAAAGTTTTAGTAAGGTCCCATTATATATAATACATTTATTTGGAAAAATGATTCATTATGGTACAAAGATAACTTATATGTCTATAATAATTTCGAATTCAAACAAAATATTTTTTTGGAATTACCCACCTCCCCTTTAGGAGGGCACTTGAGATTTATAAAAACATACCATATGGTCAACAATGATTTTTTTGGGATGGCCTTAAATTTTATATTCAAAAGTTTGTTGCAATATATTTAGTTTTCCAACAAAATAAAGTTTAGATAATTAAAACCCCGAGTCGGTTGCAACCTTTAGCTATTCCAAGTCAGTGTTGGGAGGAGGTCTCAACAGATTTTATCACAGGTTTACCCAATTCAGAAGAAAAGAGTGTTATCATGGTGGTAGTTGATAGACTTACCAAGTATGTGGACTTTTGTGCTTTATCTCATCCTTTTAAAGCCAATACAGTTGCTACCACATTTATGGAAACAATTCAAAATCTACATGGAAACCCAAAGATTTTTTTAAGTGACAAAAATCCCATTCTCACTAGAAATTTTTGGATGGAATTATTTTCTTGTCTTTGTACTCCATTATCTCATAAATCATCTTATCATCCTCAATCTAACGGGAAAAGAGAGATCGCCAACAAATGTTTGGAAGGATATTTTCATTGCTTTGTATTGGATAAAAAACACAATGCG